>PVJI01018025.1:0-34504 GCA_004026765.1 Micronycteris hirsuta
TATATATATATAAAACATTAAAGATCTCTTATTTTTTAAAGCAAATTTCTGACTATTTCTAGGATAAAAGTTTATTTATTCCTGTATTTTCTTTGATATCTTTGGCCAAGTACAATGATTAAACTCTATAGTGAAAAATCAAGCAAAATTTAATAGCCATCAAGCAAAAGTTGAATAATATTATCTAATATACCTTATATTTAATATTATTTGTTAAGGATGGCTAAAATGCATAATGTTTTTTTAAAAAGACATATCTTAGTTCTGGCTGGTGTGACTCAGCGGTGCCTGGGTTGCAGGTGAGGTCCCCAGTAGGGGACGCTTGACAAGAAACCACACATTGATATTCCTCTTCCTCTCTTTCTCCCTTCCTTCCCCTGCCTCTAAGAATAAATAAATAAAATTTAAAAAAGGGCATATCTTACTTTTAAGATACTAAAATGTACAATTTTTAGAAGAAGGATTTAAATCAACACTTTAAAAAATTAACTCAAAGATTTTTTGGAAATTTTTCATATTACCTATTATAAAATTCAGTAAATGCATTTTTTAATTAAATATCAAAGACTTTCAATTAGTTATTTGACTAAATCCAATATTGAAGCTAAGTAGTAATTTCACAAAATTAACTAATGGGTTATATGAGTGAATGATTGTTTTAGACGGTGATTGCTATAACCATTTTGTGATTATAACTTTTATAGTCACATTCCTAAAGGATTTATTTGTGTCTAGAGACACCACTTTCTCAACATTTGCCATTGTCAAATGGCACCTCTCATGATTAACTGTGAAATCTTAATGAAATTCATTGAGAAAGTATTTTGTAGAAACTACATTATTATTCATTATACTTTAATTTCTTTGCAATATTTATTTTCTATCAGATGTTTAGTCATGAATATTATTTGACCAAATTTTTCAATAACATGAAATTTTGAGTTGCCAGAGTTGATAGTTTACTTACTTTTCCATACATACAAGATCTGTCAGGAAGGTATCCAGCCATGTAATATGAAAAATAGAGGCATTTATTGAGAAAGATACAACAGACAAGAAACATTGTACTGAGGACAATGGCACCAAACATGTTTGAAATCAAGTAAGATAAACTCTTTGAAGTTTTAAGGCTGGAGAAAAATAGTATGGGACTTGCTTGTCTTGCCCATGGGCCCATCCTTTTTTGGCTTCTGTCTCTGTATTTGCAACTTTGCCCTTGGTATCCTTATTCTTTTCTGGAAGGGATGCTCATGCTTCCAAGTTGGAAGGCCATCAGTCCATTTTCTGTTTGTATAGTTTTGGGAGTCTTTTATTTTGTGTAGTCACTGTGCCTTTCAGCCAAACCTAGAAGTGTTTCTGTGGGAATACTTTTTTTGAAAATCTTGTGATACCATATATATTTCAAAGATTTTATGCTATTAGGCATGAAGGTTCTCAACAGATTATTCATAGATAAAACTCCATATCTATGCCTGAATTTAGCTGAGATAAATTTTTTAGTGATGCGGACATTGGCCTGCAATGTTCACAGCTTCATGGTTGTGTCTGCATCAGCGTGTCTGAGACACTAAACAAATTCACACGGATTACCAAGTCCTGTGGAGGAAAAGGGAAGGCATGGCCACTCTCTCAAGAGGAAAACACCTTGAAACACCTCCGCCACTCTCTCAAGCAGAGAGAGTGCTGACTCTTGCCTCAACAGCTTTTATTGTTTTTCTGGGCACATTACATTGAGGATGGTTTTTATTTACTATACACAGGCCCTCATTGACTATGCAAAGGATCACCTTTTACAGATAACAAAGGAGAGGATGTTGCTAATTACATCAAGAAAGGAGGATATCTGCAAATGTAAAGGAGAAAGTGGTTGAACTGGTTACACTCATCCTTGGAAGGTTTAGCATAGATTTTAGGAAGTTGCAGTAAGCCCTTGCTGCCTCAATTCAGGGTGAGGGATTTTAGCAAAAAGCAAGTACAATGCAGGCCTGATTCCCCACAGGAGAGCCTGTCCATGGGTGTGGGTCCTGTGTAGCTCTCCACTGGTCCCTCTGAGTGGAAGCTGGGCCCGCACCACACAGAGCAGTCTCCAATATTTTAGCATGTAACTAATTTTTGCAGCAAAATATTTTTCCAGTACATCCTTGGCTCTTTTTCTAGAGTATATTTTAGCATTTGTTTGCAATCTGTGTAAGCTAAGATTTTCCAAATGACAAAGTTCTGAGGCTTTTTTTTTCTGTTAAATAACTCATTTATCATTTTCTTTCTTTTTTCACATTTTACAATAAAGAAAAACGGAGAAACTAGGTTGTCCTTTTTTAGGACATCTCATTAACTAAATATCCAAGTTCATCACTTACCAGTTCTACTTTCCATCCAACAGTAGAAAACAATGTAGCCACATTTTCTGGTATTCAATAACAAAGATTTTCCTTTTTTCAGTGACCTATAACATGTATCTCATTCTCTTCTAATATTTTACCAGAGGAAGTTTTAGTGTTTATATTTATACCAATATTCTGTTTATTATGACATATGTATTTCCTAAAATGAAAGAAGCTTTCTCTATCATCTTAGTACATTTCCTTCTGAGACTTCTCCAGAGTTATACTTAACATCTATTTTTCTACCAACAATCTCCTTAAGATGATCTAGGCCATTTTCTATCATGCTTCTCAAAACACTTTCAGCCTCTTTCCATTACCCAATTACACAGTCATCTCCACATTTTACGTATTTATTACAGCAGCATCCCATTTCCCAGTAACAAAATCTGTATTATTTGGGGTTCTCCAGTAAACACAACAAATAGCACCAAGAGAAAAATACACACACACATACACACAGTTATATAGTTTAAGAAGTTCCACAATCTGTCAGGTCTAACCTGGAGAATCAGGAAAGTTAAAGGTAAAATTTAGTCTGAGTCTAAAGACCTCAGAATCAGGGAGGGTAGGAAGTAGTGCTATAAATTTAGGTCTGAGTTTGAAAGTCCAAGAATCAATGTTTGAGGGAAGAAAAAGATGGATGTCTCAGCTCAGACGGAAAAAACAAATTTTCCCTTCTCTGTTTATCTTTCTCTATTCACACCCTCAGAATTTTGAATGATGCTAACTGACATTGAAAGAAGACATCTCCTTAGTCTACTGGTTCAAGTGCTAATCTCTTCCATACACCTACAAATACTCTTTTATCAGCTATCCAGGCATTAGGTACCCTACTCCAGTTAACAGATAAAATTAACTCACACAGATTCTACACCAAATTAACGCAAACCCAGTGGCCAAAACAAAAATTCCAGAAATTTGTTTTCTCATAGTTCTAGAGACCAGATCTTCAAAATCAAGCAGCAGACATGTTTACTAAACCTGGAGGTTCTAGAGGAGAACTTTCCAATGCCTCTTCCCAATTTCTGTTTGCTGTCAGAAATACTTAGTGTTTCCTCACTTGTAAAAACATCATGCCATGGCTGGTGTAGCTCTGTGGATTGAGTGCGGGCTGCCAACGAAAGGGTTACTGGTTCGATTTCCAGTCAGAGCACATGCCTGGGTTACAGGCAAGGTCCCCAGTGGGGGTCACATGAGAGGCAACCACACATTGATGTTTCTTACCCTCTCTTTCTCCCTCCCTTCCCTTCTAAAAATAAATAAATAAAATCTAAAAAAAAAAACAAAAACAAAAAAACATCACTTCAATCTCTCCTACATGGCCACATCACTTTCTTCTGTATATTACTGTGGGTTATATTCTGTTTCTTGTAAGAACACTAACATTGAACTTAGGAATCAGCTCAACCTGATATAATATCATCTTGTTCTTTGCATTAATTATATGTACAAAAGCTTGATTTCAAAATAAAGTCATGTTCTGAAGTTCCAGCTTGCTGGGAATTTTGGTGGGTCACTGTTCAACTGACTACACTATATAAAATACGGTAACAATATTCTGTGTGAAACGAGCAATTTTCATAACAAATTGTTATGTTTGACACTATTCGTGAGACAATAAATATACATATATAAATATGTATATCATTTCAAATACATACTGTCTAAAATTAAACAGTAATGAAAAATTTTATTTTGAGTTATATTTAGAATATTTATCTGTATTAGAAGTGAATATTTAGGCATTAAAATACTTTAGAATGACAAAAGTTGAAGGTGTGGATGATAATGATAACATTGATTATATATGTTGGAAGTATACATAACTGAAATGATATCAGAGTAAGAATTTGGCAATTTAGTTAGCATTCCAAAGGTTTAAAGCCAAGTGAAAAAATAAGTGGCATATTTTCATCAATAAAACCTCAAGAATGCTGATAGGGGTCTGAATTAGACATTGTCTGAGAATTCCAAAACTGTCATAGGTTTTGCATATCACTTAGTGGAATAAAAACATGCCTCTTTTTAAAAAACTCACTATGTAGATACTGATTTTTTTTAAAAGCTAACTTTTACAAAAATATTATGAGTTTTCCATAGTCAAATACCTCCCATTAGTTTTTTTTTTCCTTTGAGACTATTTCTTTATTGCAAATTTGAGAGTTTTCAAATAAATAGAACAATAATGAGAAGCTTAAGAATAAGTCTCAAATTGATATTATCCTTCCTAAAAATGAGTATATCCCCTAGCTAATGTATATTTTGAAATGTATCTTTTGGTTTTACATTAAACAATTAATAACTTATAATAATATAAGAGGACATATCCAACTTTATGGGAAGATGAGTTAATATGAGGTCAACTAAGTTAGTGATTTCTTTAGAAATTCACTGAATAATATGATAGTCTCTAGTCAGTCACCTATGGCTACTTAAATTGAAATTAATCTTCCTTGTCCAGGTAGCTCATTTGGTTAGAGCATCATCCTAATATGCCAAGGTTGTGGGTTCAATCCCCAATCAGGGCATATACAAGAAGCAACCAATGAATGCATAAATAAGTGGAATAACAAATTGACATTTTTCTCTCTCTCCCCCTCTCTCTCTTTAATATCAATAAAGAAAAAATTAATGAAAAAACATAAACTGAAGTTAGTCTAATTAAATGAACTTAAAATTGCAGTTCTTTAGTCAAACTAACCACATATCAATGCTCAAAGCTACATTTGGCTAATGAACAGTGAATATATTGAACAGTGAAGATATAGAACATTTATATTATAGCAGAAAGTTCTATAAACAACACTGCTCTTAAATATCAAACATTAAATGTTGTTCATTATTTGTATGTATGTGCATATGTATGTTTTCACAAGAATGTATGTATTAACATAATTCATATGCAAATAAATAGGTGATAGATTCTAACAATGAAATGTTTAAATAACTAGTCCACTGTGGTGCTATGCTTATGGAATTCGGTTTCGATAAAATTGTATTGTTGAATTGAAAACTCACCTCTTTCAGTATACATGAATACCAATATGGCTCTCTGAAACTAGATCATGAAAAACAAGAACATAAGTTCAGTTGAAGCATTGGTTGTAAGATTGAGAAAAGACAGAGAGAGCCTATGCTAGCAGTGGAATTTTTTATGCAGATAAAGTGAAACACACAAATAGTGATAAATGAGTTTCTTGTTGTCTTACTGTCTATTCAGCTCAGATTTCCAAACAACATTCTGATTACATGGGAAAAGCAAAAGAAAAATGTCCTACATATTTTGTTTCTGCTTAAAAATATGGTAATATTGAGCGCACATGGAATGCCAAAACCAGTGCCGATGCGGGCAGGTGGAAGAGGTGAAGGAGATGCCAGTGGGTGAAAACTGGGCTAACTGATCCTTACTCCAAGGCAGCGTGGGCCACCAAAGATTACCAGACATCTGAAGAAACCCTGTTATATAGAAAAGAAAGATCAAGACAAGCACAAACAGTAGGAGCATGTTGGAGAAAACAGAAATTATTCAAGACTTAAAACCAACAACTATAATCATATCCTCAGAGAGATAAGAGGAAATATTGCATCCACCAAATAAGAACCAAGCCTTATCTACCTCCTGTGAAGATGGAGACATAGGTAAACACACTGTGCCTCCTGGCACAACCAAAATAAGGATAACAAAATTTTAAAAACAAAAAACAACCAGAACTCACAGAAAATTGAACTATATGGAAATCCAACAATCAAGGAGTTAAAGAAGAAACATCCATCCAGACCAGCAGGAGGGGTGGAGATGGGAAGCCAGGCAAAGAGAACTTGTGGCAAGGTGGTGGCTGAAGGACTGGTGGTCCCACATTCACATGCAGATAAACTGGGAAGAATGAATGGTGAGCAAGACAGACCAAGAAACCTAGGGCCCCAGTGTGGGGAAATAAAACCTCAAACCTCTGATTGAAAACACCTGTGAGGGTTATGGTGGGAGCAGGAGAAACTCCCAGCCTCAGAGGAGAGTTCGTTGGAGAGACCCACAGGGTTCTAGAATGTACATAAGCCCACCCACCCAG
Organism: Micronycteris hirsuta; assembly: GCA_004026765.1. Lineage (NCBI taxonomy): Eukaryota > Metazoa > Chordata > Mammalia > Chiroptera > Phyllostomidae > Micronycteris > Micronycteris hirsuta. Next base: position 6,452 of record PVJI01018025.1, read on the forward strand.
GAATCAGCACCAGAAGGGCCCAATTTGATTGTGGGTAGTGGGGGAAGTGACTGAAATCTGTCAGAGAGCAGAGCAAGTGATGCTGTTCCCTCTTGGACCCATCCCCCACACACAGCATCACAATGCAGTGATGTGGGAAGCCCTGCCCTGGTGAACACTTAAGGCTCTGCCACTTATATGTAACAGGTGTGCCAAGACAAAAAAAAAAAAAATGGCCCAAAAGAAAGAACAGATCAAAGCACCAGAAAAAATACAACTAAGAAACGAAGAGATAGCAACCTATCAGATGCACAGTTCAAAACACTGGTAATCGAGATGATTACAGAATTGGTTGAATATGGTCACAAATTAGATGGAAAAATGAAGGCTATGCTAGGTGAATTCAAGGAAAATGTTCAGGGAACTAACAGTGATGAGAAGGAAACCGAGACTCAAATCAACAGTGTGGACTAGAAGAGAGAAAGAAACATTCAATCAGGAAAGAATGAACAAACAAGAATTTGAAAAAATGAGGAGAGTCTTAGGAACCACCAGGACATCTTTAAACATCCCCACATCTGAATCATAGGGGTACTAGAAGGAGAAGAGGAAGAGCCACAAATTAAAAACTTATTTAAACAAATAATGAAGGAGAACTTTCCCTATCTGGCAAAGGAAATAGACTTCCAGGAAGTCCAAGAAGCTCCAAGAGTCCCAAAGAAGTTGGACCCAAGGAGGAACACACCAAGGTACATCATAATTACATTACTCAAGATTAAAGATAAGGAGAGAATCTTAAAAGCTGCAAGAGAAAAGAGGACAGTTACCTACAAAGGAGTTCCCATAAGACTGTCTGCTGATTTCCCAAAAGAGACCTTGTAGGCAAGAAGGGGTTGGAAAGAAGTATTCCAAGTCATGAAAGGCAAGGACCTAGATCCAAGATTACTCTATCCAGCAAAGCTGTCATTTAGAATGGAAGGGCAGATAAAGTGCTTCTCAGATAAAGTCAAGTTAAAGGAGTTCATCATAACCAAGCCCTTATTATATGAAATGTTAAAGGGATTTACCTAAGAAAAAGAAGATAAAAATATGAACAGTAAAATGACAACAAACTCACAGTTATTAACAACCACACCTAAAACAAAAACAAAAACAAAAACAAGCTAAGAAAACAACTAGAACAGGAACAGAATCACAGAAATGGAGATTACATGGAGGGTTATCAGCAGGGGAGTGGGAGGGGCAAGGGGGGAAAGGTACAGAGAATAAGTATCATAAATGGTAGGTAGAAAATAGACAGAGGGAGGATAAGAATAGTACAGGAAATGTAGAAGCCAAAGAACTTATATGTATGACCCATAGACATGAATTAAAGGTGGGAGGATGTGGGTGGGAGGAGGTGTGCAGGGCAGAGGGAAATAAAGGGGGGAAGTGGGACAACTGTAATAGAATCATCAATAAAATATATTTTAAAATATAATATTTTAGCTTTACTTATAAATAATATTAGTTTCATTTTTACCTGATTAAACATAGAATTTCATATTTGTACATATTATCTAAAACCCATTTATTAAATTAGGACATAAAATTATTTTTCCTTGTACTTAAAATTGTGGGGCATTATTTTTATAGATTTATGTTGTATCTTCTCTCATTAAGGATAAATAAAACATTTTGAAATGTAGATTGGAGTTTTAGAGTCAGGTGAACTGAAAACTTTTAAAAACCCTACAGTGTTTTGGCATAGCAAAAAAGAAAATACTGATCAAATTGTGGATCACTGTGGTAATAAGTGTTGTCATTTTTCATAAAAATCTTTGTTTCCTGTTTTAGCCCATTTGCTGTATTGAGAATTTATCTGGCAACAGATGACCCCAACTCCCCCATTGCCTGAGTTTGTCTAAGAGAGCAGAGATAGCTCCAGATATAGAAACAAAGCAAAGTTTTCTAGTCTCAGTATTGACATGCATACAGAAAAAATTATTTGGCCTTTCTGAGCTTCAATATCAATTTTTTTTGCTGACCAGCAGAAATAACAATTATTTGCTCACAAGGAATATACCAAATCCTGGATTAAACATTATAAATGCCCTTTCTCATTTAATCCTTCTAACTCTACAAAGGAAAAATTTTTATTATATTTTTTTTTACAGGTGACAAAACGTAAGTTTTTTAGACTTGGCATAGTGAATTACCATAGAGAGGGAGTGGCGGGGAAGATCCTCCATTGGCCAATATGGCACAGGGAAACTTCTTACACAGAGTGCACCAAAAAGCTAAAAAGATGAATAGATAGGGCTCAAGCATGCCAAAGGCTAACCAAATAATTGGAAAGAAAAAATGTTTTCCCTTACTTATCCCTACAAGAACCACAGGCTTCAATGAGAGGGGCTGTTGTCTTTGAGAAGGGAGTCCACCATTCTCCCAGTTTGTGGCACCTGAATAAGCTTTCGTTTTGCACAAGCATCTGCCTCACAATTTTGGCTTTTATTGCATCAGGAAGCCAAACCTATGTTTTTGGTTACAGTTTTTTAGTTACTCCACCAGGATAGCATGAAACTTAGTAAGTCCTGGAGGGCCCAGGCTATGGTTCAAGTTTCCTGTGGCAGGCTGACCTTGGGATCAGGACTGTGGGGAATTCCCAGGAGCTGCTGAGAGCTTTTCTTGGGGAATATTTCTAAACTTTTTTCACAGAATGAAATGCTTGGGTGGTGAAAGGGAAGAAGTTTTGGGGGAACAGATGGACTCCAAGACTGTGTAATTTGAACCAGCATGCACACCTGTGGTCCTCTATCCTAACCACATGGTCTTTGTGCCACTTTAGCATTATGCCACTTGAGTATGATTAGGACTATTTGCGGTACCTGTTGGCAGACTATCCCTGCCACTTGGGCTTTATGACATTTTGGCTTTGCACTACTTGGGCTTCATGCCATTTGGGTCCAGTCAGAAACACCTGCAGTATCAGTTGGCAGGTGTTAAGAAGATAGGAGTTGCTTGTCAGCACTCGTTAGGCCTCATGGATCCAAGTTTTGTTCACATGCTCCCACTTTCTCTGGGGTATTTCCATGGTTGTGGTTTTGGGTTTAAACTCCCATGCCATCAGAAGTTCTGTTTTGGCTCCAAAAAGGGAGTCTACTAGGTCAAATTTTAGCACATTTGTCCATGCATGTACAGCTATGATCCAATGATCAAGGAGGATTTGATTTTCTATTGTAATACTCTGGCCTATTTGTTATAGAGAAAAATGCTCCCTAAATTGTTTCCTAAATTACCACACCATCATACAGTTGGAATTGTTTTGCCAATGGCCAGGGAAAAGATACAAAATGCCATCTGTTGAGGAGTTTATGTCTTTACACAATAAACAGTTGGCAAAGAAAGGAAATAAATTAATAATACAGAGGAAGGAATTGGCTTCAAACTTCTCCCTGAGAGTAAGATACAAGAAAAAAAAGATCAATGAGATGAGTGTCTTTAATGCCCTGAACCGAGGGGACCAAGGATTAGCAGCAGGAAGATTTCCTCAGCCACCACTCCCACTGCTAGCTACCTGCAAAGTAGGGTCCAGAGTGGTGACAGTCCCATGCCCGTATGATGAAGCAAAGGTTTTCTCCTCAGAGAATCAGCAAAGCACTCAGTTTTTCCAGGGAGCATCCCGTGAGACAGTTCCCTTTGTGTCAATGCCTTATGGGTGAATAAACAGGGAAGGTCAAGCCTACTGACCACCTCTGGATCCACATCCAATTTTCCACTTAAGATTTACTGAACTGGAAGAATTCTGACCCCTTAGATAGGGAGAATTCTCAGAAAAATGGTAGATCTTATGACCATAATTTTTGCCAATCACCCTCCATACTAGGTAGACATAGAGGATATCCTTAACTTCCTGCTAACAGCAGATGAAGGCAGCTATTTATAGATAAGGCTAATGAAAAGGCTCATTGCCTCCATCAGGAGAATCCCAAAGGGACCTCAACACAGGCCAGGCAATCCGCTATAGAGCCCAAATGGGACTCAAATGGCAGAGACCTAGCCTTCCTAGGACATTACAAAATATGTACATTGGAAGGACTTAAGATAGGGGTGTCTAAACAAAAGAGCCTGAATATAGTACAGGCTGTTGAATAGAAACCAAACAAAGGTCCTTTTGAATTTTAAGAAAGGATTTATAAGGTCTATCGAAGGCACACTGATGCTGACCCACAAGTACCAGAAACTATCCAGAAGGTGCACATGACTTTCATGGTAAACACGCTCTAGATATGAGAAGAAAGCTCTAATACTCAGATGGGACATTGATAATAATTCCTTTCCAGCTGGTGGGCATAGCCTTTAAAGTTTACCATGCCTGATAATCAAGAAAATTAAATCAGGCATCTTCAGTGTGAAGAAAACATAAGGATAGGTGGTATACAAAAGTAAGAGGAAAAGACTCACTAGGAGCCAATCAATACACCTATTGTAACGAGCAAGACTATTGGAGAAACTACTGCTCAGAAATTTAATAATAATAATATAAAAAGAAGAGAAACCCTCTATGAAAATGTTAGAAAGGGATACTGAATCTGATGAAAAATGAGGAAGCCCAGGGGTTTCCTTATACACCTCTTGACCTATTACTCTTTCTTCACAGGAACACAAGGTACAATTGATGGTGGGGAGCAAGCTAATTGACTTATTTTTACATACAGGAGCTACATACTCAAGGGAATAAAATACTACCCAAAAACGTTCAGCTGCAATGTCAGTTACTAAAGTGAAAGGACAATTACAAAAATAGACATCCTTTAACCTCTAGAACACCAGACTGGGAATCAAAAACTTATGAATAATTTTCTCTACATGCCAAACTGCCCAGTTCCCTTCTTGGGCCAAGATTTACTTTGTAAATTGCATGCACAAATAATTTTTTTTTAAACAAGACACAGCAACTATGTTTTAAAACCTTGTACAACAAGTTCTTCAGCTCCAGGTGCTCCTGGCTTCCCAGGCAGAACCCAGCGGTACCTGAAATCTATGAACAGGTCAATTGAGTTGTTTGGGACATTGGAACCTTAGGTAGGGTGGTTAACATCCAACCCATAAAAATTAACCTAAAAGAAAGAGCGCAGATCCCACAAAGGGACCAAATACCCTCTTTAAAAAAGCTTTTGAGGAAATTCAACAAGTATTGCAGAAATTCCTAAAATCAGGATAATTTGTCCATGCTAGTCACTCTATAGCACCCCCATTTTGCAAGGCAAAAAAAGCCTCATTCTGATAAATATCAATTTGTACAGGATCTTAGAACCCTAAATGATGCTATTTAGTGCATTCATGCTATGGTGCCCAATCCTTATACTTTGTTAGTCACAATGCCCAAGGATAGAAAATGATTTTTAGTCCCAGAATTGAAAGATGCTTTTCTCTGCATCCCAATAGATGAACAGGCTCAACTGTTACTTGCCTTTGAATAGCCATAGTCCAATACTGTTGGACTGTTTTGCCATAATGATTTAAGAATTACTGATTATATTTGGGGAATATTAGTAAAATATTTTTTTAATATTTACTTGATATAGAGAATTCTTCTAAAATATGTGGATGACTTACTAATAGTTATCAATATTTACAAAGATTATTTACTCAAACTATCACATTTTTTAATCATTTGACAAAAATAGAATATTAAGTATTACCTCCCAAGACCCAGATTTATGAGCAGGAGGTAGCACACCTGGGATTCCAACTGAAAAGGACAAGAGTTTGATGGATGATCAAATACAAGCCAATGAGACTGGAGGCAACTTTATGGATTCTTAGGGATTACAGAATTTTGGAGATTTTGGTCTTATAGCAAAACTACTATATTGTAAAAATTCTTTGTGAAAAACTAGACTCTGAAACTTTATAATGGAAAAGAGACTGTCAAGTAGCATTTGACACTTTAAAGTTTCAGCCTGTGAACTAAGATTTCTCAGTTTACAAGAATCTTTCAAGTTATACACTCATGAAAAGCAAGGAATGGGACTTCAGGCACTAATGTGGACCCTAAGAAATAGTCCTAAAATAATAGACTATCTCTCAAAGAAACTAGATCACATGACAACAGGTTGGCTACCATATTTTGGGGTAATATCATCTACCTGTGGCATCTTACAGGAAGCACAGAAATTAATTCTGGGGCAACCTACTATGATATTTGTACCATTTCAGTTCCTGACTTTATTAAAACAGAAAGGAGAATATTAGCTGATGGCAGGGTGCATGAAAAATTTATGAGGCTACTTTTTTAGACAACCAAAATATTACCTTATAAATCTCCAGTGCTTTGAACCTGATCACCCTACTCCCAAATTCAAAGGGAAGCTTAGGCCACCAACATAATTGCTTAGAAAACATTGACATAGTTTATTCCATAAGACTGGATCTATTGGACCAGCCACTGACAGAACTTTACTAGAAATCATGTATAGATGTGAGCAGCTTCATGGAGAATGGTCAGTGATGAGCCAGGTATGCAGTAGTCACCATAGACAAGGTAATAGAAGCCCAAGCTCTTGTTGTAGAAATGTCAGCACAAAAGGTTGAGCTGATAGCCCTCATCGGAGCCTTAGAATTATCCCAGGGAAAGAAAGTTAACATCTACACGGACTGTAAATATGCCTTAATGGTAGTACATGCCCATGAGGCAATATAGAAAGAAATAGGGTTCTTACGCAATAAAAAAGATCCTGGTGAAAATATTCCAGGAAACACATTTGAAATGGGACCAGGCACTCCATACTGACTTGCTCTGGATTAGGGTAGACCATGAAGCAGGCTGAAGGTAAGCCCTTTTAAGAGTTTATGAGAGACCATTTTAAATTTCTGTTTTAGGAACATCCTCTTTAGATTTAGAACATAAATAAAAAAATCAAACAATATGTATATTTTTGGCAAACACTAACAAATTGGTCCAAGTTTGCTCAATGCAGGTCTATCTACCTGTCTAATGAGTCCTTATACCAGTTCCAACTGGGAGATCAAGTCTTACTAAATATCTGGAAAACACAAGGTCCTGGACAGCAGTTAGCCAAGCAATGGGCCTGCCCCTATGATGTCTTGCTGACAAAACTTCCCTAAATTAAAGATCACAAGAATCAAGTCTTAAATCCACCACATGGATAAAGTGGGTGCCACCTGAGAAGGACATGGATCTTGCTAGTGCTATTGATATGGCAAGAAAAAGCTGGACTTGCACTCTTGAAAGAGATTTAAACCTCGTTTTTCTGAAAGGAACAGCACCTCCCAAAGCTAAGTGATAGTGTTACTATTTTTAATCCTCACCTGAGGATATGGAGACTATATATATAGTCAATGGGTGTCTCTTCATCATTGACTAAGATGGTGCAGGGGAAGATCTTACACTGATCATGCCAAATGCTAGAAAGAAGAATGGGTAAGGCCTAGGTGTGCCTAAAGCTAGGAAGATGACTGGACAGGGCCCAAGCATGTCAAAAGTTAGCAAGATAATTGGATAGGAAACAAGCCCTCCCATCCCTATCCCTGTAAGAACCTCAAGCTTGAGCAGGAAGGGGTGATGGTGCTTGAGATAGGAGTTTACCATTCTCAAGGTCATGATATCGGAATACACCTCTTTCCTTTTGCATTAGCACCTCTCTTACAAGTTTGACTTTTGTTTCAGCAGGCAACCAAATCCATATTTCTACTAACAATTGGATTATACACAATTTTTAGTAACCTGGTCAGAATTCAGTAGCAAATGTCTATTTCCAGAATTTGTGATGTCAATCAATCTATATACGTATGTAATTATACTTGATTAAATACATGAGGTACATATATCAACATCCTCTTCTTTGATTTATTTCTTACCTAGTAACTCAACATTATTAATATTTCTAAGCATTTTTCTGATAGAAATAAATATTTCTGATTAGGTTGACCCAAGGTTCTGGCTCATTTTAAATTTATACTACTCAGAGCAAATTAACTGTTTGGCATGTGTAATTATACATTATATTGTGAGTACTTTTAGTGTGAGTTTTGTAAGTATAAGTTATCATCCTGTTTTAATGGCAATCAACAAAGTCCAAAGTTATAATAAAATAATAAGCTGTTACTAAAAGGTAGTTGGCTACATCTACCTTGTTTTATATGGATTGGAGCAGGATTCCCCAACCCCTGGGCCATGAACTGGTAGCAATCCATGGCCTGTTAGGATCCCGGCCCCAAAGCAGGAGGTAAGTGACAAATAAGCAAATGAAGCTTCATCTATATTTACAGCTGCTCCCCATTATTTGCATTACCGCCTGAGCTCCTCCACCTCCTGTCAGATCAGCGGCAGCATTAGATTCTCATAGGAGCAAAAACCCTATGGTGAACTATGCACATCTAGGCTGCCAGCTCCTTATGAGAATCTAATGCCTGATGATCTGAGATGGAGTTGAGGTGGTGATGCTAGCACTGGGAAGTGGCTGAAAATCCAGATTATCATTAGCAGACAGGTTTCACTTCACAGAGACCATAATAAATAAATTGCTTGCAGAGTCATATCAAAACCCTGTCAGAGAGTAGCAAGTGACAATTAAGCTGCAGCTGGTAGCAGGTTATAAAGCCACCCTCCCCAATCACAATGTGCGGAAAAGTTTTCTTCCACAAAACCAGTTCCTGGTGCCAGAAAGGTTGGGAACTGCTGGATTAGAGCATGTAAGAAATGGTGGTAAGAAGTACTACTTTGTATTTCAATTTATATGTAAATATTTTTAGTCAGAGTTCCATTAATGTTTGTTTATTACAGTTTATTATATCAAACTAATGAACAAAATAGTGAAAGAAACTTTTATATTTAGATACATAAAAGAGACTGGCAGCTGCTAAAAAGGATGCAAGAGGGAAGGAATGAAAGATGGTGAAGGAATTAACCAAAGAGCATTATTCACAACCTATGGACACAAACAACAATATGGAGATTGGTCTGGTGAAGGGAGAGGGTGGGGCTGGGTGGAAGTGAGGAAAAGGAGAAAAGGTGGTAATTGTAACAGAATAAACAACAAAAATAAAATTAAAAATAAAACAAACAAAAATATCCCTGGCTGGTGTAGCTCAGTATATGGAGTGTGGGCCTGCAAACCAAAGGGTCACCAGTTTGATTTCCAGGAGGGGAATGAATATTCCTGGGTTGTGGGCCAGGTCCCTAGTAGGGGGCACATGAGAGGCAACCACACACTGATGTTTCTCTCCCTCTCTTTCCTTTCTTCTCTCTGTAAAAATAAAAATCTAATTTTTAAAAAATCTATTAAAAATACAAACAAAAATAAATTATGTTAAATTTAAAGTAATCTGAGTGACCTAAGCAATAAACCTCTACTGTGCTGATGATACAGATAATTAAATTTTTGCTGTTTTAAATGTCAGTATATTTTATTTTTATTATATTTTCCATTACCATTTACCCCCCTTATATCCACTCGCCCACCACAATCACCACACTGTTGTCCATGTCCATGAGTCATTTTTCCTTTTTCTCAATCCCTCCACCCCCTAATTCTCCCACCAGATCTGTCAGCCTGCTCACTATCTATGAGTCTGTCTCTATTTTGCTTGTTAGCTCAGTTTGTTTATTAGATTCCACATATGAGTAAAATCATATGGTATTTATCTTTCTATGACTGCTTATTTCACTTAGCATAATGTTCTCCATGTCAATCTATGCTGTTGCAAGTGGTAAAATTTTCTTACTTTTTATGACCAAGTGTAAATGTCCATTGTGTAAATGTCCCATAGTTGTTTTATCCACTCATCGACTGATGGATACTTCAGCTGTTTTCATATTTTGGTGATTGTAAATAATGTTTCAATGAACATACAGGTGATTATGTTCTTTTGAATTAGTGTTTCACCTATCTTCAGATAAATTCCCAGTAGTGGATTTGATGATTGAAAACTTCATATAATCCAATTAAAAAATGGTCAAAGCACCTGAATAGACTCTTCTCAAAAAAAGAGCATACAGAGAGATGCAAATTAAAACCACAATGAGATACCACCTCTCACTAGTCAGAATGGCCATCATTAACAAGTCAACAACCAGCAAGTGCTGGAGTGGATGTGGTAGAAAGGGGAACACTTTTTCACTGTTGGTGGGAATGCAGACTGATGCAGCCAATGTGGAAAGCAGTAGCAGATACTTAAAAAAAATTAAAACGGATCTGCCTAATTAACTTTTTTTAAAGTTTTTTAACTGCCCTAATTAATTGTGCTTGGGTACAGAGTTAAAAGTTGGAGAGCTGAGATTCAAATACAGGTTTTTCCATTCTAAAATCACTCTTTTTTATTAAATCATTTTTATTGTTATTCTATTACAGTCGTTCCAAGTTTCCCCTCTTTGTCTTCCTCTGCCCATCCTACCCTCAGCAAACAGTCAATTCCCAAAACGTTGCCTCCGTCCATGGGTCATTCATACATGTTCTTTGTCTAGTTCCCTGCCCCCGCCCTTTTTTTTTTTTTTTACCACTATCCCCTTCTCCCATTTCCTCTGGTAACTTTCAGTCTGTTCCATATTTCCATGCCTGTGGTTCTAGTTTGTTCATTACAGTCTTCTTATAGGTGAGATCATATAGTATTTGTCTTTTAGTAATTGGCTTATTTCACTTAGCATATTCTCTATTTCCATCGTGCTGTTGCAAAATGTAGGAATTCCTTCTTTCTTTATGCTGTGTAGTATTCCATTGTGTATATTCTCTTTTAAATGCGTTATTGAATTCAGGAATACATTTTGAGTTATGTTTTTATTTTTTCATAGAAAATGGATCATTTTATTATGTAAATTAGGTAAATAAATAAGCATTGGTACTTTATTCAAGTTGGGTTAACCTTTTGTTATTCCAATGGAAACTTTTGTTCTTAATTTAAAAATAATCCACAAAACAGCCTTTCTAAAAATTAATTTAGCTCTTGCAAAATACTACTTATTTCTCTCCATCTTGCTATATTCTCATCATTTTTCTCTCTTTTTATGTATGTGATTTTTCACTCCTCCACACTACCATGAGATTGCTTTCTTAGAGTATTTTCTTTGATTATGCTTCCTAATTAAAAAAGTCCCAAAATTTTATAACCATTGTATAAATTCAGAGTATTTTGGTTCAGACATAAAGGGATTTTAATTTTTTTCTGTCATGATCACAAACTTAAAAAAATTGAAATATAATTGACATATAACATATTAGTTTAGGTGTAGAACATAATTATTTGCTGTTGATATATATTATGAAATAATCACCAATGTAAGTCTATAACCATCCATCACAGTACTGTTTCCTTTTTAATTAATATGAGAACTTTAAAGATTTCCTGTCTTAGCAACTCTCAAATATAATATAAAGTATTAACTCATGTTGATATTGCATGTTGAAAATTATATAACTGAAAATTTGTACTCTTTGACAACCTATTTTACGCATAACCTCTGTCTACCTCTGGCAACCACCAATCTATTATTTGTATCTGAGAGTTTATTTATTTTATTATTTTTTAAGAATTGTTATTATATTTTTAAAGAATTGTTTAGAATCCACATGCATGAAATCATATGCTATTTGTCTTTGGAGTTTGGTCCATTTCACTTAACACAATGCTCTGAGGGCTGTCCATGTTGTCAGAAAGGTCAATTTTTTCTTTTTTAAAAATAAATCCTCATCTGAGGATATCCTTATTGATTTTGAAGAGAGAGGAAGGGAGAGATAGAGAGAGAGACATGTGAGAGTGTCACATCAATCAATCAGTTACCTTCTGAATGTGCCTTGACTGAGAATCAAACCCACAACCTAGGTGAGTGCCTTGATGAGTGATCAAACCTACAACCTTATGGTGTATGGACCAATGCTCCAATCAACTGAGGAACTCAGCCAGGGCATTTTTTCTTCTTTTTTATGACTGAATAATATGCTATCACATATTATATTTTATTTTCAAATCATTAATTCATAAACTCTTAAGTTGCTTCCTTGGCTTTGCTATCTTAAAAAAATGCTCCAATGAAAATAGGGTGCATATATCTTCATGAGATTGTGACTGTTCAATTTAGGTAAATGCCCAGAATAGAATTGTCATAGCCTATATATGGTAATTCTATTATTTTTTTTTATTTTTTATTTTTAGAGGAACCTCCATACTGTCTTCCATAGTGGCTGCACTAATGTGTATTCCCATGAAAAGTGAATAAGAGTTCTTTTTTCCCTATATAGTTGCCATTTTTTTATAATTTTCATTCTCAAAAGTATGAAATGAGATCTCATTGTGGTTGTGATTTGAGTTGCCCAGATAAGTAGTGATATTGAGAATCTTTCTTGTATCTGTTGGCCAATTTGTATGTTTTGTTTGGACAGAATGTCTATTCAGATTCTCTGCCTACATTTTGTATTGTATTTTTTCGATCACCATTTATCTTCCATATATCCACTTCCCCTGAAATCATAAGCCTGTTGTCCAGGTCTATGAGTCATTTTTCCTTTTCCATAATCCTGCCATATAGCTGTCATCCTGCTCTCTCTGTGTATGAGTCTGTCTGTATTTTGCTGGTTCGTTCAGTTTATTTATTAGATTCTACATATGAGTGAAATCATGTGGTATTTGGCTTTCTCTGACTGGTTTATTTCACTTAACATAATGTTTTCTAGGTCCATCCATGCCGTCACAAATAGTAAAATTGTCTTCTTCTTTTTAAATGGTTGAGTAGTATTTCATTGTACAAATGGCCCAAAGTTGTTTTATCAGCTCATCTACTGATGGGCACTTGGGCTGGTTCCATATTTGGCAATTGTAAATAATGCTTCAGTGAACATAGGGGTGCTTGTGTTCTTTTGAATTAGTGTTTTGGGTTTCTTTTCATATGCTACAAGAAGTGGGATTTCTGGGTCAAAAGGCAGATCCATTTTTAATTTTTTGAGGTATTTTCATACTGCTTTCCACAGTGACTGCACCAATCTGCATTCTCACCAGTAGTGCAAAACAGTCAGTCCCTCTTTCTCCACATTCTCACCACCACTTGTTTTTTGTCGATGTATTAATAATAGCCATTCTGACTGGTGTAAGGTGTTATCTCATCATTTTAATTTGCATTTATTTGATGATTAATGATGCTGTGCATCTTTTTATATGTCATTGGCTATTATGTCCTCTTTGGAGAAGTGTTTATTCAGGTCCTTTGTCCATTTTTTTAATTGGGTTGCTTGTTTTTGTCTGTATGTGTTCAGTTTTATAAGTTCTTTATATTTTTTGGATATTAACCCCTTATCAGATGTACCAGCAAATGTGATCTCCTATTCTGTGGGTTGTCTTTTTATTTTGTTTATGGTTTCTTTGCTGTGAAAAATCTTTTCAGTTTGATTCGGTCCCATTTGCTTATTTTTTCTTTTGTTTCCCTATCCTGAGGAGATATATCAGATAAAATATTGCTATGAGAAATATCAGATTTTACTGCTCATGTTTTCTTCTAGGATTTTAATGTTTTCAGGTCTACTATTTAACTCTTTAATCCGTTTTTAATTTATTCTTGTATGTGGTGTCAGAAGGTGGTTTAGTTTCATTTTTCTGTATTTATCTGTCCAATTTGTCAACACCATTTATTGAATAAACTATCTTCATCCTATTGTATATGCTCTCTTCCTCTGTTGAGTTAAATATAAAGGTATGGGTTTATTTTGGGATCTCCATTCTGTTCATTGATCTATGTGTCTGTATTTATGCCAGTACCACATTTTTTAAAGCATTTTAAAAAATGTTTTTCAAGTACAGTTGTCTTCATTTTCTCCCATCCCCTCCTTCCCATCCCACCTACACCCACCTCCCACCCTCAATCCTACCCCTCTTTGGGCTTTGTCCATAGGACCTTTATACATGTTCCTTAATGACCTTTCTCCTTCTTTCTCTTGTTTTTCCCCTCCCCTCTGATTACTGTCAGGTTTTCTTTATTTCAATGCCTCAGTTCATATTTTGCTTGCTTGTTTGTTTTGTTGATCAGGTTCCACTTATACATGAGATCATATTGTATTTCTCTTACATTGCCTGCCTTATTTCACTTAGCATAATGTTCTTCGGATCCATCCATGCTGCCTCAAAGGATAGGAGCTCCTTCTTTCTTTCTGCTGTGTAGTATTCCATTGTGGAAATGTTCCACTATTTTTTGATCCATTCATTTACAGACAGGCATTTAGGTTGATTCTAGCACTTGGCTATGGTAAATTGTGCTGCTGTGAACATTGGCATGCATAGGTTCTTTTCAATTGGTGATTCAGGATTTTAGGGTATAGTCCCAGCTTTGGGATTGCCAGGTCAAAAGGCAGTTCCATTTTTAGTTTTCTGAGGAAATTCTGTACTGTTTTCCACAGTGGCTGCAACAGTCTGTATTCCCGTCAACACTGTACTAAGGTTCCCTTTTCTCCACAACCATGCCAGCATTTGTTGTTTGTTGATTTGCTTATGATGGGCATTCTGACATGTGTGAGACGGTATCTCATTGTGGTTTTAATATACATCTCTCTGATGACTAGTGATGCTGAGCATCCGTTCATATATATCTCTGTGCTCTCTGTATGTCCTTGGAGACGTGTCTGTTCAGGTCTTTTGCCCATTTCTTAATTGAGTTACTTGTCTTCCTGGAGTGGAGTCATGTGAATTCTTTACATTTTTTGGAGATCAAACCCTTGTCTGAGGTATCATTTGAAAATATATCTTCTGATAAATTTGGTTCCTTTTCATTTTAGTGATGTTTTCTTTAGCTGTGCTGTTTTGATTAGTATGTCCTTATGATATAGTTTGATATTAGGTAGCCTGATTGCTCCAACATCATTGTTCTTTCTCAGGAGTGCTGTTGCTATGCAGGGCCTTTGTGATTCTACATGAATTTTTGAAATATTTGTTCTAGTTCTGTGAAATATGTCATTGGAATTAGTAGGAATTGCATTGAATCTCTAGATTGATTTGTATAGCATTAACATTTTAATTATGTTAAATGTTCCTATCCATGATCATTGTGTACTTCATCTTATTTAGTCTTCTCCAATGTCTTTCTTCAGTGTATTATACTTTTCTGAGCACAAGTCTTTAACCTCCTTGATTATATTTATTGCTAGATATTTTATTCTTTTTGAAGCAATTGTGAATGGGATTGTTTTTCTTAATTTCCCTTTCTGATAGCTCATTTTTGGCATATAAAAGTGCATCTGATTTCTGGATATTCATTTTGTATCCTGCTACTTTGCTGAATTCATTTATCAGTTCTAGTTATTTCGTTGGTGGATTCTTTAGGGATCTTTATGTACCTTATCATGTCATCTGCAAATAATGACATTTTTACTTCTTCTTTTTTGATTTGGCTGTCTTTTATTTTTTCTTCTGGTATGATTGCTATGGCTAGGACTTCCACTACTATGTTGAGTAAGAGAGTGAAAGCAGATATTCCTGTCTTTTTTCTGAAGTTAAGGGGACTAATTTTAGTTTTTGCCCTTTGAGTATGATGTTGGCAGTAAGTTTCTCATATATGATCTTTATTATGTTTAAATATGTTCCTTCCTTACCTAGGTTTTTATCATAAATGGGTGTTGGATTTTATCAAATTCCTTTTCTGCATCTATTGATATGTTTATGTGGTTTTTATCCTTCATATTTTTTACATACAGCATTTGCAAATCAATAAATGTTATACGCCTCTCCCTGCTTTTTAATTTGACTTTCTATATTTCTCAGTTGTGTTATATGAATTCTTTACTTATTTTACATATTTACCCCTTGTAAAATACATAACTTGAAAATATTGTTTTCCATTTTATAGATTACTTTTCCATTAAATTAATAATTTTCTGAGCAGCTTTTTTTCAATTGATGTAGTTCCACTTGTATATATATATATATATATATATATATAGTCTTCTGTTGCCTTTGCTTTTGGTGTCAATTTTTAACTAATTAATTAATTTGTTTTTACAAAGAACAGTATTTATTTATTTATTTTTTATTGGTGTTCAGTTACAGTTGCCCCCATTTGTCCCATTACTCACACTTGCCCTACCCACCCCCAACTCCCACATTTAGCTGTCAATTTTTGAAAAAATCATAGTCAAGACCAATGTCAAGGAGCTTACTGTGAATTACATTTTTTCTAAACAATTTATGGGTTTCATTTTTACATTCAAGTCTTTATCAACTTTAAGGTTTTTTCTGTGTATCATATAAGATAGTGGTCCATTATTTTTCTTTTGCCTGTTACTATCCCGTTTTTCTAATATTATTTATGGAAGAGACCCTCCTTTCCCCATTGTATAGCCTTGGCTCCTTTGTCAAAAATTAATTTACTACATTTGGTTGGTTGTATTTCTGAGATCTCTATTCTGTTTGTTCTGTTTATCTGTATGTCTATTTCTGTGACAATACTATATGTTTTGATTATTACAGATACATAATATAGTTTTAAACCAGAAAGAATGATACTTACAGCTTTTGGGTTTTCTCAAGATTGCTTTGGCTAGTTAGGGTCTTCTGTGTTTCCATATAAATTTTAGATTTGTTCTTTTTGTGAAGAATGTCATTGGAATTTTGAATATTTTTACTATAAACATTTTAACAATATTAATTCTCCCAATACATGAGTATAGACTATCCTTCCATTCATTTCTGTCTTCAATGTTTTTTCATCAAGGTCTTATAATTTTCAGTGTATAAGTGTAGGGGGCCAGTTTCTTTCAGTCTGACAAATGTGACTCAGCCCTGTATGGAAAACCTACAGGAGCAAAGTAGTGGGCAGGAGCCAGACCCTCAAACTGGGTTTTCCTGTGGAAATCAGGTCTAGAAAATGCACCCAGACTGTTATGACTTGCTCTTGATAAAACTCCTTCAACCTGGTCTGAAAGAGTAGATATTTATTGCCTATCTTCAAGGTAATTTCCAAAGCCTATATAAATTTTCCCAGGGACAGAGAGTAATCAGCTCATCACCTTTCCCTTCTACATTTGTTATTTTCATTGCCTTGATTGTACCTAAAAGGTAGACAACAACATTTTATGTTATAGGTAATAAGACCTGAGAGAAACAATAAAAGCCTGTCCAGGCAAGGATCAGAGCGCTCTCCTCTTGAGAGAGTGGCTAAGGTGCTCTCCCCTCTTGAGAGAAGTGGCCACAGGACTCTCATCTTGAGAGAGTACCATACCTTCCCTTTTTCTCCACAGGACTGCTGTAGTATGTGCATTTGTTTTCATCTTCAGTCACAACACCCAGACTCTGCTGGCTGGAGTATGCCACATATAGGTTTTCCACTTTCCAGGTTAAATTTATTTCTAGATATCCTATTATTTTTGATACAATAGTAAATGAGATTGTTTTCTAAATTTTCATTCTGATAGTTTGTTATTAGTGTATAGAAATACAATGAATTTTGTATATTGATTTTCAATTCTGTAAGTTTATTAATTAATTTAATATTTCTAAAAATATTAATTATACAATTAATATTGGTGGATTTTTAAGAATTTTCTACATGTAATATTACATCATCTACAAATAGTGACCATTTTACTTCTTTGTTTTTTATTCAGATAGTTTATTTTTTGTTTTGGCTTAATTATTCTTGCTATGTCCTGCAATACTAGGTTCAAGAAGAATGGCAACAGGACTTCTGGCCAAGATGGAGGCAAAGGTAAACACACTGTGCCTCCTCACACAACCAAAAGAAGAAAAACAACAATTTAAAAGGCAAAAACAGCCAGATCTGACAGAAAATCGAACTGAGTGGAAGTCTGACAACCAAGGAGTTAAAGAAGGCACGTTCATCCAGACTGGTAAGCGGGGCAGAGCTTGGCAGAGAGTGCACAGCGAGATGGTGGTTTGGGGAGTGGTACCGGCATCGCTCCAGCTTCTTGAAGAGACCTATGGTGCGTGCACTGGGCCAAAACATGGCTGGTGCACTCAGCATAACCAGTGGCTAGCTCACCTGGACCCAGCAGGGCTGAGACTGGTGTACCGGGCAGTCCATCATTCGCATGCAGATAAACTGGGAGAAAAAGCTGGGGAGTGGAGCAGATCGCTCAAACCACCATCGCGGGGAAATAAAGCCTCAAAAAAAATGATTGAAACCACCTGTTGGGGTTGAGGTGGCAGCAGGAGGAACTCTCAGCCTCACAGGAGAGTTCATTGGAGAGACCTACAGGAACTTGTAACTATGCAAATCTGCCCACCAACCCTGGAGCCAGCAAAGAAAGGCCCAACTAACTTGTGGGTAGCAGGAGAAGTGCAGAGAGCAGAGCAAGCGCCATTTTTCTTTCAGGCCCCGCCCCCACAGGCAGTGTCACAACGCAATGACCTGGGTTACCCTGCCCTGGTGAACACCTAAGGCTCCACCCCTTAAACTAACAAGCTCACCAAAGCTCCAGAAAAAATACAACTAAGTGATGAAGAGATAGCCAACCTATCAGATGCACAGTTCAAAACACTGGCAGTCAGGATACTCACAGAATTCGATGAAAGCTGGTCTCAATTAGTTGAACAAATGAATAATAAGCTAAAGGAAATGAGGGGAAATGTGCAGGGAACCGATAGGGATGAGAAGAAAACTGTGACTCAAATCAATGGAGTGGACCAGAAGAAAGAAAAAAAAAAAACATCCAAACAGAAAAGAATGAAGAAACGAGAATTCAAAAAAATGAGGAGAGGCTTAGGAACCTTCTGGACATCTTTAAACGTCCCAATATCTGAGCCATATGGGTTCCCGAAGGAGAAGAGGAAGATGAAGGGATGAAACTTATTTGAACAAATAATGATGGAGAACTTCCCCAAACTGGTGAAGGAAATAGACTTCTAAGAAGTCCAGGAAGCTCAGAGTCCCAAAGAAGTTGGGCCCAAAGAGGAACACACTAAGGCACATCATAATTACATTAACCAAGATTAAAGATAAGGAGAGAATCTTAGAAGCAGCAAGAGAAAAGGAGATGGTTACCTATAAAGGAATTCCTATAAGACTGTCAGCTGATTTCTCAAAAGAGACCTTTCAGGCAAGAAGGGGCTGGAGAGAAGTATACCAAGTTGTGAAAGGCAAGGACCTACATCCAAGAATACTCTATCCAGCAAAACTTTCATTTAGAATGGAAGGGCAGATAAAGTGCTTCTCAGATAAGGTCAAGTTCAAGTTCAAGGCTTTCATCATCACCCAGCCTTTATTGTATGCAGTGTTAAAGGGATTTATATAAGGTATGGAGGGATATCAACAGGGGAGGGGGAGAGAGGAGGAAAAAGTACAGAGAATAAGTAGCATAAGCAGTAGGCAGAAAACAGACAGAGGGAGGTTAAGTATAGTATAGGAAATGTAGAAGCCAACAAACTTATGTGTATGACCCGTGGACAAAAACTAAAGGGCGGGAAATGGGGGGGGGGTGGAGGGGAATAAAGGGGGGAAATGGGACAACTATAATAGCATAATCAATAAAATATATTTAAAAAAGAAGAGTGGCAACAATGGACATACTTGTGTTGTTTCTGATTGTAGAGGAAAGGTTTTGACTTTTCACTGTTGAGTGTAATGTTAGCTGTGTCCTTTTATATTTGGCTTTTATTAAACTGAGATACATTTCCTATACACACAATTTATTGAGAGTTTTTGTCATAAATGACTGTTGATGTTTGGCAATATTTTTCTTCATCTATAGTAATGTTAATATGATTTTTATCCTTCATTTTGTTAATGTAATGTATCACATTTTTTGATTCGTGAATATTGAATCATTCCTGGATCCCTAGAATACATTCCTCTTGAGTTTGGTGTATAATTTTTACAATGTATTGTTGAATTTTATTTGGTAATATTTTGTTAAGGATTTTTGAATAAGTGTTTATCAGGGATATTGGTGTGTAATTTTTTTTTTCTTGTGGCTTTGTTTCATTTTAGTGTCAGGGTTGTGCTGATTTCATAAAAATGAGTTTGGAAATCTTCAGTCATATAATATCTTTGGAAAAGTTTGAAAGGAAATTTGATGTTAATTCTTCTTTGAATGTTTGGTAGAATTCACTAATGAAGCCACCTGGTCCTGGACATTCTTTTGTTGAGAAGTTTGATTACCGATCAATCTCCTTGTTAGGAATCATTCAGTAATTACTACTCAGATTTTATGTTTCTTTATGACACATTCTTTTTTTTATTTTTTTCTCCATTTATCCCCCTTCCCCCCTGCACCCCGAACCCTCCTGCAGTCTCCTCACCTCAGTTCATGTCCATGGGTTGTACATATAAGTTCTTTGAGTTCTCTGTTTCCTATACCATTTTTTACTTCTCCACCATCTGTTTAATGCCTATCAATTATACATTTTCTTCCCTGTACCTTTCCTCCCCTATTCTTCCCTTCCACTCCCACTGAAAACCTTCCATGTGATGTCCATTTCTCTGATTCTGTTCCTATTCTAGTTGTTTGCTTAGTTTTCGTTTTAATTGTTTTTCTTTTTCTTTTTTTTAAGGTTCATTTGTTGATAGTTGTGAGTTTGTTGTCATTTTACTGTTCATATTTTTTTATCTTTTTCTTAGATAAATCCCTTTAACATTTCATACAATAAAGGCTTGGTAATGATTAACTCCTTTAACTTGACCTTATCTGGAAAGAACTTTATCTGCCCTTCCATTCTAAATGATGGCTTTGCTGGATAGAGTATTCTTGGATGCAGGTCCTTGCTTTTCATGACTTCAAATACTTCTTTTCATCTCCTTCTTGCCTGCAAGTTTTCTTTTGAGAAGTCAGTGGATCATCTTATGGGCACTTCTTTGTAGATAACTCTTTCCTTTCCTCTTGCTGCTTTTAAGATTCTCTCTTTGTCTTTTATCTTTGGTAACTTAATGATGATGTGCCTTGGTGTGTTCCTCTCTGGGTCTAACTTCTTTGGGACTCTCTGGGCTTCCTATAATCCCTGGAAGTTTATTTCCTTAGTCAGATTGGGGAAATTTTCCTTCATTTTTTGTTCAATAAGTTTTCAATTTCCTGCTGTTGTTCTTCTCCTTCTGGCATCCCTATAATCCAGATATTGGAATGTTTCAAGTTGTCCCAGAGGTTCAAAAGTCTATCTTCATTCTTTTGAATTCTAGTTTCTTCATTCTGTTTTGGTTGGATATTTATTTCTTCCTTTTGTTACAAATTGTTGATTTGAGTCCTGGTTTCCTTCCTGTCACTGTTGGTTCTCTGAATATTTTGCTTTATTTCATTTTGGGTATCTTTCATTTGTTCTTTCATTTTTTGACCAAGCTCAATCAGTATTGTGAGCATTTTGATTACCAGGGCTTTAAATTCTCCATCAGATAGGTTGGCTATCTCCTCATCACTTAGCTCTCTTTCTGAGATTTTGCTCCGTTCTTTCATTTTGGCCCTATTTCTTTGTTCTGGGCACCTGTTAAGTTTTAAGGGGGGCAGAGCCTTATGTATTCATCTGGCAGGGCAACACTGCTTGTGGGGGAGGGGCCAGAGAGGGAACAACGCTGCTCATCTGCTGGTCTCTAGCCCACTTTCCAACAAACTCTCATGTAAGACCGGGAGTTTCACCCACGGAGACAACTGCCACAGTCCACAGCCAGCTCTGAGTCTCAGTTTCTCCTTAAGTCAACACTGCTGTGCTCTTTATGATACAATCTTGATAGATTATATGTGTATAAAATGTATCCTATTTTTCTAGGCTGCCAAATTATTTGGCATACTAGTAATGATTCACATAATTTTCTTGTATCTCTGTTGAATCTGTTGTAACATCTACTCTTTCTTTTCTAATTTATTTGAGCCCTCCCTTTTTGTGTGTGTGAGTCTAGTGAAAGGTTTTTCTATTTGTTTATACTTAAAAACTACTTTTTAGTTTTATTGATGTTTCTATTATTTTTTTAGTCTCTATCATATATATTTTCACCCCATCTTTGTTGCTTACATATTTTTTAATAACATTTGCCTTTGTCTGCTCTTTCTTTTCTAGATCCTTGAGGTATAATTTATGTATTTTTTTTTAGGATTTTTTTCTTAATGTTGGCCTTTATGGCTATGAACTTCCTTCCTAAAGCTACATTTTCTTCACCCCATATAATTTGGTATGTTTTCTTTCCATTTTTATTTTTTCTCAAACTATGTTTTTTTTTTTTTAATTTCTTGGGGGCATGCAAAAATGTACACAGAGTTTATATCCTCTTTTGAGATTGCTTCTATTCAAATTATGTAGTGTCTTTCTTTATCTCTTCCTATAGCCTTTGATTGAAAGTCTATTTTGTCAGATATAAGTATCACTATCCCAGATTTTGTTTAACATTTACATGAAATATCTTTTTACATCCCTTTGCTTTTAGTTTGTGTGAATCTTTCGTTCTGAGGTAAGTGTTTTATACACAACATCTATATGATTCTTGTTTCCTTATCCATTCAGCTATTTTATGCATTTGCTTGGGCATTTAAGTCATTTACATTTAATGTGATTATTGATAGGTATATTTTATTGCCATTTTATTTTTTAACTCTGTTCCTCTGTTTTACTCCTTCTCCTCCACCACCTTCTCCTTCTTCTTTTCTTTCTCTTTTCCTTCCTTTTCTTTCCCTCTCTCTTTCTTTCTCTCTCTTTCTTTCTTTCTCTCTCTCTCGCTCGCTTGCTTTCTTTCTTTCTTTCTTTCTTTCTTTCTTTCTTTCTTTCTTTCTTTCTTTCTTTCTTTCTTTCTTATTCTTCTTATTCCTACCCCTCCTTGTCCTCCTCTTCATCCTCTTTCTCCTCCTTGTCCTCTTTTTCCTCCTTCTTTTTCTTTTCATCATGATCATCTTCATCTTTTTTTTTCTCTTCATCTTAAAGCAGGTCCTTTAACATTTCTTATAATACTGGTCTGGTAGTAACAAACTTCTTTACATTTTTTTCTGGGGGTCTGGTAAACTGTTATTTTTTATATTTTAAATGATAGCATTGTTGGATAAAATAGTATTTGTTGTAGGTCCTTTATTGTCATCACTTTGAGTATTTCCTGCCAATCCCTTCTGGCTTAAAATCTTGTTAGGATATCAGCTGAGAGGCTTAAGAGAGCTTCATTGTAGGTAACTGTCTTTCTGTTTTTATCTTCTCAGATTCTCTCTTTGTCTTTAATCTTCATCATTTTAATTGTAATGTATCTTACTGCAGACCCCTTTTGTTTCTTCTTGTTTGGGACTGTCTGAAATTCCTGATCTTTTCTGTCTTTTTATTCATCAATTAAAGGAAGTTGTTGATAATTATTTATTAAAATAAGTTATTGATCCTTTGCTCTCTTTTTCTCGTACTCCTATGCTGTGAATGTTTTTATTATTCATGTTGTCCTGAAGGTTCTTTAAACTATCCTCATTTTTAAAGTTGTTTTGTTCTCATCCCTGCTCTAATTGGGTGTTTTCTCATTTTGTCTTTCAACTCACTGCTTTGAATCTCTGTTTTATCCAACATACTATATATTCCTTCCAGTGTATTCTTTATTTCTGACCCATCCTTTTTTATGGTGTTTATGTTTTTCTCATGTTATTGATCCTCATTATTATTACTGTTTTGAACTCCATATCTGATAAATCGCTTACCTCCATTTCATTTAGTTCTTTTTCTAGAGATTTCTCCTGTATTTTTACTTCAGGTTATTTTTTGTCTCCCCATTTTGACTGCCTTTTTGTGTTTGTTTTTATGTATTAGATAGTCCTGTTATGAGTCCAGTCTTTTTGGGTTAGCCTTATGTAGTAGGTGCACTATGGGACCCAATGGTGCAGTCTCCGTGATCACATGACTTGGGTGCCCGGT
Organism: Micronycteris hirsuta; assembly: GCA_004026765.1. NCBI lineage: Eukaryota > Metazoa > Chordata > Mammalia > Chiroptera > Phyllostomidae > Micronycteris > Micronycteris hirsuta. The sequence goes on from PVJI01018025.1 coordinate 30,212, forward strand.
GGAGGAATAAAAAAAAAAATTGCGCATTGTTCCTCTGAGAGTGTTTCTGCATCTCTAGAGGACTCTTTTCTATCCCTGGAAGAGAGAAGCCATGCTGTTTTTCACCATCAAATATTACGTTGGCACTTCCAGGCTCTTGTGTCCTTAGTAAGCATAACCAGCTTGGGTTTAAGACCTATAGTTCTCAGTTTGAAATTTTGCAGCTGAGATACCCTTCCAGAACTTTAGCCACCACTTGTGGAAGTAAGATCAGCTCTTTTCTCCTTTCTTCCCTCCCTACCAGTCTTGATATGACTTCTTCTATAAATCCTTGGTTATAAGATTTCTCTTCAGCTAGTCTTCAGTTTGTTATTCATGATAATTATTCTATAACTTAGTTGTAGTTCCAGATTTATCCTGAGAGGGGAAAGAGTAGCTTCCAACTACTCCTCTGCCATCTTGGATTCCATGACCTATACTCTTAATTTGGTCATAGAAAGATCATTCTTGATTTAGTGTGAACAACCTAGTGAAAAGGTATTAAGTTCATGATGCTTTTTCAAAATTCTTCTCACAATTGTACATACATTTAATATATTTATTATAGCACACCCTCATTATAGTCTAAATCAATACCCCACTAATAAATATATTAACACTTTCTGCAGGAACATATATTCATATTTACACTGAGTGAGAAATAGATACTTTTAACCTCTAGATTATAATAACCTCAAAGGTTTACATTTCCTTTGGGGCATCCAAGGAAAGGCATCCAGAGAGAAGTGAAATACACAGTAATAAAATTCAATGGTGAATCTGAGAACTATAAGTAGAAGGATGGTCATTCAGGCATGAGATGGATAAAATTATTCAAGGTCATGGTGCATGCTGAGCAAAAAAGACTTGTGTCATGAAGCTAAAGTGTGTCAAGATTTGAGGAACAGGTGAAAAGTAGATTTATAATTGTTAATATGTATGGAACATTCACTGTGTTAGAAATCTTATATGCATTATTGTATTTCATATTTCCTTTAGCTCCATCAGATAATCTCCATTTGACTGATTATGAAACAGACTGTATTAGTTACATAGCATATTAGGTCACAATGCCAGTGAAAGTTAATGTCACAGTGCTCTTCCAAAGTTACTACCTTTCCATCACACTATATTACTCAAAATAAAAAGACTTAGAGTTAAAAATTTTAGAGATCTATTTTTATTACTTTTGTTATGCCGAGCCAGTAATTTAACTTTTACTTATACCAAAAATATCTATTGTATATCTGTAGGCACTGGAGAATCTACTAGATGTTTTGGGTAAAATAATAATACAAGTAAAGTTATTCTCAAATAGTATGAGGAACAAGTAGATAGCTAGTTACAAAACAAAGTGAAAATAGCTCTCAGGGATATTAAAAACATGTTTGAGAAGTATCAGACTTGCCTTCTTGAAAGAATGGAAACATATTATGTACACTAAAGTACAAATTTGGAGAAGAGGGCATATTTTTCATGAAGAGTCATAATAGTGTGTTCCTAGAAGATAAAATAGGATAAACAGTCTGTTGTAGATTCATGATCATGTGCCAAAAATAAATACAGTCCTGTGCCACATAACATCATTTTAGTTAACAATAGACCACATATATGAAGGTTGTGCCAAAACATTATAATGGAGCCTAAAAATTTCTATTGCCTAGTTACATCACAGCTATCATAACATCACAGCATAATACATTACTCACATGTTTTTGATTATGTTGTAAAAAATCTATTTTGCCAGTCATATAAAATTATAGCACATACAATTGTGTATAATTGTGTATTTTGTCATAATGACAAAAATGACTGTTACTGATTTCCATATATATTATACTTTTATTGTTATTTTAGACTGTGCTCTTTCTACTTATAATAAAAAAGTTTGCTATAAGACAATTCGTTGTGTTACAGCAGCAACAGCTTCATACATCTTGTATTTATCATGCCACTTGACTGGATTATACTTTTTTGTGCATGATTTAATCTCATGTGATTTTTTTTGTTTAAATTTTTATTGTTACATATTTTTTACTTACTTTTATTTTTTATTTTATTTTTATTTTTTATTTTATTGTTGCTCAAGTATACTTGTGTCCTTACTCCCCCTCCACTCTCCTCTGCCCCACTCATCCCCATCTCCCACCCTCAATCCTACATCTTTTGACTTTATCCATGTGTCCTTTATATATGTTCTTTGACGACCCTTCCCATATTTACTGTCAGTTTGTTCTTTATTTCAATGTCTCTGCTTTTTTTTACTTGCTTGTTTGTTTTCTTGATTAAGCTCCACTTATAGGAAAGATCATATGGTTTTTGTTTTGATTGTAATGAGCCCTAAGCACACAAAAAGCAACTGTTCATGTTACCAGACACAAGCCACATTGAGTAATTGACCTAAATAAAAATGAAAGTGACTAAGGATTACAGATGTGGAAAACCTGTGATGGTTATTGCTTTCCAGTCAAACATGACCCATTCTACCATAGCTATGACCTTGAAGAATAAGACCTTGATGAACAAAGTGATGGAATCTGTTAAAGTATATGCTTCATTGAAAGCAAGGACACAACAGAAACTTGTAAAGGACCTATATCATATACTAAAATGAAAAATAAAACCAAAAAGACCCTTCTAAAACTGGATTTATGACCAGACACAGAAATATATTTCTCTCAGCACTATGGTGATCATGGCCAAAGCAAAAGGGATGTTCACAATGTTCTTAGAAAAGGCTACACTTGAGTATAATCTTTAGTTTACTGCTACCTCTGTATGGTTTAAACAATTCAAGTTTTGTTATTAGTTACATAATGTGAAAATTAGTGATAAGTCTGCATGTGTTCAGGTGAAGGCAGCTGAAGAACTAGGAAACTTTAGTGACTTTGATTATGTAAGAAAGTTTTTTCAGAGAAAATGGATAAAACCTTCCTATTCTGGAAATGGATGCCTGAAAGGACTTATATTCTAAAATAGATCAAGTCAATGCCAGATTTCAAGACTTTTAAGGATGGGATAACAGTCTTGCTTGAGAGCAATATTCAAGCTACAATTTAAAATTCTCTGTGATCAGGCACAATGAGAACCTCAAGGCTTCAAGCATATCATCAATAAGTGTACACTACCATGAATTTATAAAACAATAAAAAGTCATGAACAGCTTAGGTTCTCTTCCAAGGTGTTCTCTTGAATTTCTCTACCCAGAGAATGGATAACTAATCTAGGTAATTACAAATTCATCAAAAGTTTGCTTATTGTTATTAATGTCCCCAGACCTTATACTTTTATTGATAATTTTTATCCCAATATCAAAATAATGTTTCTCCCTCCAAACAACACATCTTTGATCCAAACAGTGGATTAAGGAGTTATAGCAGATTTTGAGGTCTGCTACTGCTACAAATGAAGCCATCACAAAAACACCAATCCAATTCTGGAATGATTATAGTGTTTATGACTACATCAAGGTCTTTTCTTTGGCTTTGGGAGTGATGTCACCAAGAACAAATGGCATCTGAAAAAATATACTCAAGAATTTCATCTATAACTTCAAATCTTACTAAAAAATGAGAAGGTTGCAAAAATCAACTAGGCTGTGGTTGAAAGAGTAAACAACTTTAACCTGGATGTGTATAAGGATGACATTGAGGAGCTCCTAAAGGTGCTTCCTGAGAAATTTACTAATAAGGAATTGTCGAAACTAAGAAAGGATCACATAGCTTTGGAAAGTGGTAGCAGGAATATTGAGAAAACTTGAACAATAATAAAAAATGCAAAAAAAAAAAAAAGAAAAGGAAAGTACAGGAGAAGAAGAACCCCCAAGATAATTCCCAGTAGTAGGTTTAGCACATGTATTTCCACCTCCACAAGCTCCTTAAAAAGTTTGAAAACATGGACTCTGGCACTAAAAGGTTTTCATTAATAGAAAGAAAATGTTATGGTTCATTTTTTTTTGTTTGCAATCAAATCTATGATTTAAAACAAGAAGAAGAAAGAAAGATCCACCATGGTAATGTTTCTGAAAAGAGTGACACCTCCTCAAGAAGAACATCTGGTAGACCTCTCAGGACATATTTCAAAAAAGTCATTTTTATCAGAGGTGATGATAGTTTTATTCATGTGATTGTCCCTGAAGACCTGCCAGTGAGACAAGAGGCAAAGGTGAAAGTGATATTAATGATTGTAATTTTGTGTAGGCTTAAGCTAACATGTTTTTGTGCCTTAGTTCTTAATAATAAAGTTTTAAAAGTTATATATATATATATATATATA
>PVJI01018026.1:0-34324 GCA_004026765.1 Micronycteris hirsuta
GATGGAATATTATTTAGCCTTAAAAAGAAAGGAAATTCTGACATGTGTTTTAACAGGGATCAACCTTAAAAATACGATACCAAGTGAACTGGGCCAGTCGCAAAGGACTAACACCCTATGGTCCCACTTAGGCGAGGTGCCTAGAGAGGCCAGAGTCGGAGATCGAAAGTGCACAGGGGCTGCCAGGGGCAGGAGAGGGAGGCAAAGGGGCGTCGGTGCTGCACGGAAACAGTTTTACGTTTGCAAGATGAAAAGGCGTCTGTGGATAAACGGCGGTGATGGGAGCTGAATCAGAAGGTACTCAGTACCACTAACTGGCACACTTACCAGTGGTTAAGAGGGTAACCTCTACGTGTTACTTGCTATGTGTACTGTACCCCAACTGAACATACACTGCACTTTAGGATATTTAAGGGCGGACCAGGATCGTGCTCCCGGGAGTGTGGGGTGCCCTGGGGATGGTTTCCTGCGTCCTGGGAGCGGCTGGAAGGGGCGGTAATAGGAAAAGTAAACGGATCAGCACCGCTGGAGAGTCAGGCCAGCCATCAGCAGGCTACGAAGGAAGACCTGTGTCTCCGTTCCCTGTGCTGCTGCTCAGTTGCCAATCTGTTGCTAAACTCAGGTCAAGGCTGCGCCATAAACATCCTGGAAGAACTGCGAGTGGACCTGATCCCCCTCCTTTGCCTATCAGAACTGGCCAGGCCCTGGTACCCTAGCACAGCACCCAACTTCTCCTCGGCATGAGAAAACTACACCATGTGGTTCCTGCCTTCACAGACCCTACCTGTCTGCTCCACCCCCGTGCAGTGTGGGTCGGTGCCTGGGCACGGCTCCCCCGACTGCAACCGCTCTGCCCCGTAAATGCCTTCTGTTCTTCACGACAGCCCGGGCCTCTCTGGCTAACAGGGGTGAGGCTGGAGGCCAGAACCCGTAAGCACCAAGAAGACAGACAACAGCGTTCAGTTCCCTGGACACCGCAGGTCCCTCCCACCCCTCGAGCAGCCCGAGACCAGCCGATTTGGGGGAAATGCCATCAGAGTGCTGATTCACGTTAAATTTGTTGTGTCTAAAGACGGGGCTTTTCTTCACCTGAAAAGCTCCCCAATCTATACTCCTTCTCTACCTGTGGCAGAGATTTTCAGATTAATTTACAATAACCTGTTTCAGCTTTGATGTTGCAGCTTGTCAAGACAGCTCTGCACCCCCAGCAGCACCCCTGGCGTTTGTTATCTCTGACAGCTGAGAGACAGCCGCAGATCTGATCAGCATACTTCCAATTCCTCCACCGCAGGGATCCACTGGCTGTGCCTGCTCTCATTCAGATAAAATACTTGTAGGTGTTAATAAGTCACCCATATATTTTCCTTCCTGACAGCTCTCTGGAATACGCCACAGGATGCTTAAAAAACAAACAAACCACAAAAACCTTCCCTGATATGCAGCAGGATAGGAAATGAAGCACAGAAATGCAATCCTGTTATTCTTCATACGGGTAATTTATCTACAAGACTTGAATTTCAGGGAATTAGCTCCTTGTCCTTAAGGCTAGAATTGTCCTTAAGATGAAAACATCAAGCGACTGGTACCCTAATTAGCAGCAAGCAGAGGCAAGCGCACTGTGAAACTACAGGCACTACACATCCCTTGCCTTCGGGCACTCTCTCCACTCTCCAAAGAATCACGCAATTATTTTAAATTCCTTAGCGACTGTCTGCAAGTCCATTGGCCCCCTGGCTATGTCTTCTGAGTTGGGAACTTGAAGTAATTCAAAGCAGTTTACAGCTTTCTTCCTATCTCATCTGCTTTGAAGGATACTGTCGACTGTTTTCATGAGACTATCTTGCTCCAAATGGTTCTTCTTCCTGAAGGATTTAGGAACAAGACAGAAAGCGCCCTCTGTGCTCCAGGCCCCAGCCCTCTGCTCTGTAAAGAGGTGGTTCGCACACGGGCCTGAGCACCACGTCGGCCCCTGCACGGTGTCTGCCTCTCTGCCGGACATTCCAACACGGCCCTGAGGGCTCCGGGACTGCGTGCTGTCCCCATCACCACGTGGTCCCACACACGGCCTGAGCTCGGACGGCCCTTTCCGGGTGACCATGTGGTGTCTTTAGACGCCTCCTGCTTTTCTTTCATGGGCAAGTCTCACCTCCCTCGGCTCCCACTGTCACCTCCATGCCAATTATCCCCACACAGTGGACTCCGAATGTCAGACTCGTCCTACTCACGACCTCCCAGACAACAACGACAACCACCCATATATCCAAAACCAGGGCTGTGTCTCCTTCTCTCAGGCTGGGCCCTCCTCCGAATTCTCTGTTTGAGGACCTCCCCTCTCCCTCCCCGCTGTCCAACCAGACCCAGGGCCTCCCAGTCACGTTTCCAACAGCACCGGACTCTGCTTCTCCTACCAACACTGTCATCCCCGGGGGTCCTGCTCGGCTCCATCCTGGCAAGCCTTCCCTGAAACCCTGATGCTAACTAAGGGCTTTGGAAAGCCACAAGGTCAAAGGGGGAATCCAGAGAAGCTTCCCCCCACCAGCCCCGGAGGTGAGTGAGAAAATGGGTGGGGGCAGAGCTGGGTGACAACTGGGCAGAAGGAGTAAACGCAGCTCCCACGAGAAGTGGCAGCAAAGCCCAGTGTGAACGAGGCCCAGAAAACTCGCTGCCCTCACAAGGGCAGTCTGGTAAGGGACTGGACGGAAAGCTGTGGGGGGGTTGGGGGGCAAGAGGCGCACTGAGGCTGGGAGCAAGTTCTAAAACATGGCCATTCGGATGTTTTTCCTGCCCCCCTCCCTCCCTCTCCCCTTGCCCTTGCCAGCATCTCCCACCCTCTGGGGTCTCCCCAACCCTCTGTACAGCTCATCCTCCGGGCTGGAATGCCCACGTCCACAGCCCTGCTCAGTTCCTCCGCGTCTGAGGGCCCAGGAGCCCTGCACTGCCATCTCATTTGTTTTTGGCTGTTTCTTAGATGCTGAGAACAGTGCTGGGCACACAATAAAAACTCAGCAAATATCTCCTGACTGAAGGGCCTGGATGTGTCCTCCGGGTTTCCTCAACAAATACTGTTTATGAGATGGGCTGACGGGCAAACCGCCCCCTGCACAGAACGCTTCCAAGAGCTCGCTCCTCTGGCACTGCCCGTGAGAAGCCCCTTCCACCGCCCGCCAGCAGCCGGGCCCTCTGTCCTGGCCATGGGCACTGTGCCTGTGGCTTTGCTCCCCATGTCTCCTGCTCTGCTGCCCTGGACTCAGGCGGGGAGCAATTTATTACAAAAGGAGGATATCAACCAGACCTCCTAATCACTCCCAAGTCCCAAAATGTGGAGCCATGGATGGGTTATGCTGTTTTTGGATGGGTTATGCTGTTTTTGGATGGGTTGTTTTTGGATGCTACTGGCTGAATCTACATAATTTCCAGAGTAATTCTTTGCAGGTGGATAGGTAGCTAACTGGATCACAAATATTCAATTATGTCATCCAGCTACTGAAATGGATTATGAGGAAGACTAACTCAGATGAATCATCCAGAAACTCACCCATTATTCTGCAGTTGACAATAATGGCTGGATAAAAATCGATTCCCCCCAAAAGAAAGACATGACCAAATCATGTCATGCATCTGGGGACGTCATCAGAAATGACTCACGAATAGAGGGGGTCTGGGCCCTTTTTTCCGACTTCATTCATTCCTTATTTAGCTCGTGCTCTTCACGTGCTAGGCGTGTTTCTAAATGCCGATGATTCGGAGTACAATGCTACATCTGCGCTCAGAGAGGCGCAGCCTGGGAGCACACCGCCAGCAACACAGCAGCTTACAGCGGGAGTTCTTGGAGATGGGAAAGAGCGCGTCTCCGGAGTGTGTGGGGCCGGCGAGCCGCACTGCGTGGATGGCAGGACTCACAGCTGACTCACTGTGCGGCATTTCTCATTCGAACCCTACTTCGCAGAATTCTACAATATCTAAAACGACAACGCACTATTTACACCCAAACCTTGATATTAAAGGATGTGCAGACTTATCATCACATAGACGCTAAGCACACTGGGAGAATGCAGCAATGGAGTTGTTTTACAAGACACCACACACACTCAGACCGAGAGAGCACACTTCCGAAGGCATGGAGGAGAGAAGAGGAGGAACGGCCTTTGGAAGGGGGCAGGCTGGCGGTCCCCGCTGCTGGAAAGCTGGCTGCCACCTCTGGGGAGCCAGGGAAAGCGCTTCCCCAGGACAAGGCACTGGGGACGAAGCAGGGTGTCACTGGGCATATACAACCGAGAGCAGCTATCTGTCCATACAGTGTATGCCGCAACTGTAATTCCACAGGCTAGCCCCTCCCCCCATTCCCTGAAAAGGAAAAGAGCATCAGAAAAAAAAAACCTAGAGAAGGGTTCTGGAACTGAGCGAGGGCGACAGTGGTGAAGAAGTGTGGAGCTCAGCATCAGCCGGCAGGTCCCACACGCCAACACCGACGCCGCAGCTCACAGGGCTGTGTGACCCATCGGTCTCCCTACCTGCCCCGTCTGGTAGTGCCGGGCAAACTGGTTGACCACGCGGTAGTCGTTGGCAAAGTACTCCATCAGAATAGAGGGAACCTCAGCGAAATCAGTGGGGCACCTGGTTCCTAAAATGGGTGAAAAAGAAAGAAAAAGTTGGCAAGAATCAAATCGACATGTTTACCTTACTTTTTATGTGTTCTTTTAAAATTTTTATTTGTACTTCTGATGAACTATGATAAGCTTTAATTCATTAAATCAATATTTTATTTCTATAAAATCATTGCACATATTTGCATAAAAGTTTATTATAATCCTACATATTTTCCTGTATATCAAAAGTAAAAGAAAATATTTGCACAGCTGGATAAAACACCTTGTAAAGCAGTGACTCAAACGCTCTACAGACAAGCCTGTCTTCGGCCACGCTGGGCTGTACATGACGTGCACGTTAAACCGTTCTGACACTTCATAGAGTGTTTCTGTTTAATCCACTGGCTTCCACCACCAAATGCTTTCGTCCGTCACTTTTTCTAAAAGAACTTCACTTTATCCACTGATTGTCTCTTGCGACAAAGTCTTCATCAGTGCAGACAGAAAGCAAGAGGACTTAAAACGACAAATCCCGTAGGAACTCCTTTGGTGACACTTTACACTTCTGTCTGGCCCTCCTACAATCTTCTCGCTTATCCTCCCCTCCCCCCACGTGCCACGTGAACAAAGTTAGTCAATGAAGATGGACGGGGACCATGGGCCGGGGGTGGAAGGCCACCAAGTCGGACAGCGCGCTGAAGATGCACAGACAGGAGGACCGGGAGGAAAGTCTGTTGTGTCACCAAGTGCGGCCACAGGTCAGCACGAAATACTCTGATTTTACACAGGGGGACGTGTAAGAAAAATAAAAAGTAATTTATCACACTTTTTCGACATGCTTTTAATATATTTTCTAACTGATTTTGGAAAAAGAAGGCAACACGCATACTCGATGCTAGGCGCTAAGAAGATACATATTTATGAGGGGGGACCCAAAAAGCCTGGAATTTATAAAAAATTGTGTGTTTATTCTTACATGTTTAAACTTCAGTCAGCTTCAAAGTGTTTTCCATTTGACACAATACACCTATTGAGACATTTTTCTGGGGCTCAAAACATGTTTTGAACTCATAGATTTTGATACCTTTTTAGTGCTTCTGCTGGTTTTTTTTTGTTTGTTTTTACCTCTTCCACATCAACAGAACATTTCCTTTTGAGGACTTTTTTCATCAGGGAAACAAAAAAGTCACTCAGGGTGACGTCAGATGAATAGGGAGGGTGGAGCATAGGGGTCATGCCGTTTTGGGTCAAAAACTGCTGAACACTCAGCGTAGGGTGGGCAGGCATGCTTGTAAATCACCCACTGTGAAATGAGCCAACGTGTTAAGTCTTCAAAAACAATTCACCAAAGCCATACGCAGCCTCTCACAACAACGCCAGCTGGTCCACTGATATAGGTGGGTGGCTAGAACACTCACCAGCAGGGGAAGCCTGGACTACAAGGGGCCCACCCTCCAGGAGGTAATTCTGGGGTTTTCTTGGGTCCCTCCTTGTGTTCACATACACATAGAGCCTCCGACTTAAATTTATGAAGTACAAAATGTAAAATGGCACAAACTCAAAGACAGACAACTGAGCTTACCCCTTGGTAAGAAGTGTCAGCAGGAAGATAAGAAATGTGAGGAGCGGGCTGCACAGCAATTGAAAGGACAAGAGGAGGCGACCTGAGGTCAGCAACCACAGGACAGTGTATTAAATGACCAGATTTCCTGCATAAAGAGCTTTTTTCCTACTTAAAGTGAAACGTGAGCTTTTAGAGAACTGTGTTAAACAGAAGTGCCCTCTTCGGGACTCACCGGTGACGTGCTGGTAGCGCGTGCGCCCCAGCATGGAATGCATGGCGTGTCCCATTTCGTGGAAAAGGTTCTCCATCATCCCCGGCGTTAACAGAGTTGGCGAATTCCTTGAGGAGCGGGGAAGATTCAGCATCAGGACCACGACGGGGAGCTGATAGTCTCCATCTTCCTTTAACCTGCCCCCGCGGATCGTGAAGTGGCAGTCCTTGGAGAACCAGAAAACATCGCAGAAGGCAGCATTAGGTAGTGTAAAGGGTAGCACAGTCTCAATGAACAGAGCATTGTATCAAAATGTGCTCTCAGTTCAAATTTTAACTTTCTTCTTATTCTATTTAGTTATAGACACAAATTTTTCTCAACCCTTTATTGTGGTAAAATGCTGTTTTTTAAAACCACCACCAATACCTTGAGCTTATGTTGATTAATTCCCGTAGTCCAAAATCAAGTACCGGGCAGACACTGTACCGTATGCTGGGAACGCAGTCCTTACAGAGCTGAAGTCCACGCCCCCCAGCCGTTCACTAGCCAAGAGGAAACAACAGACACTGGGCCCCTGAGGGCAGAGAACTGACATGCACAGAGCCCTTCCTCTGCATGCCCCCCACCCCGCCCCGTCTTTATCACTCGGAAGTGGTGAGCTCTCAGCTCGGAAAGACCTAGGGGTCTGAGCAGCTCGTGGAGCAGCTGAGACCCACCCACACTTATCACCTGTTCTTCACAACACCCGTGAGGCAGGCAAGAACTCTGGAGCTGAGCCCTGGCAACGCTGCCAGGTGCCCGAGGACCCCCAGCTAGGCCACCTGGCTCTCGGATGGGAGCCCACACGGACTCCAGGAGCCAGGGCTCCTAATCACTACCCTGCACTCTACCGGCTACCCAGGAGAAGAAGGAGAGTCCAGGACTCAGTTGACCGAGACTCTGGGCCCACCTTGCACACTGGCCGGTGTGCCTGTTTGAGCTTCATCTCCACCTCGTCGGACCCAGAGCAGCTGCCCAGATTTCACAGGCTCCCATCTATGAAAATGCTTTGACATGGTGCATCACTACTGAAATACGAGGTGCTGTTACTTGTTACAACATATAACCTGAACTCTTCACATTGCCCATCCAGTGTGCGGACCCTGTGGAAGATGCCTGGCTGGCCAGCAAGCGCTGAAGCAGAGGAAGGAGCCTCACGCATTCCATGCAGGAAGGGAACTGGCAGTGGGTAAGGTTTCCGCAGTTCCCCTGAGCTGCAGTTTTACCTTCCACGATTTCAGCTATCAGCAGATGGCCATAGTCCGAAAATATCATATGGAAAATTCCAGCAACAAACAATTCCTCAGTTCTGCACTGCATGCGGTCTGAGCGCCACGATGCCCCACTCACTGGCCTGCCCCAGCCCTCCCAAGTGGGAGTCGTCCCTCGGCCACATCTCCACGCTGTCCCACCACTGCCCCCAGTCAGAGTGGCATCTCAGGGATCAGATCGGTGGTCAGGGTGAGAGAGCGACCACGTTTACCTAAGCTTTGTTACCGCGTATGGTTGGAATTGATCTGTTTTACTGTTGGTTGTTAATCCCTCAGAACGAAATCAAACTTCATCCTTGGTATGTATGTACAGGACGAAACACAGCATAGACAGAGTTTCAGGCATCCACTGGGGCCCTGGAACATGCCCCCCACAGATAAGGGGGCTACTGTATCTCCTGCTATGTCCAACTAGGCCCACTGATGAGTGGGAAGTGATCAAGAGCTGGGGCTCTGGTCGGAATGTTTGGGTTCAAGTCCTAGCACTTCCAGCTGTGTGACGCAGGGCAAGTAACTTAACCTCTCTGGCCTCAGTTTCCTCATAATGTTAGTGTCTAGTTCAAAAGGTTGAGGTGAGTGTTCAAAAATAGGACACGACGTGAAAAGGCTAAGAGTGCCGGCTATCGCCGTCACTCTCATTATTGCTGTGACGCAGACAAAAGTGACCTGTACCGACGCATGTGATGGTTTACATCCTGCTTCCTTTCCAGCTCTATGTTAATTTCAAATTTCTGTATTTAGTAACCATCACTAATGCCTTCTAATTAGGAACTACACAGAGATGCAACCTAATGCTCACACTAACATAAATGACCTGCTGACCACCTCCAGAGAGACCCGATTACGAATAAAGCATCACCTGGTGTGGCTTGCCTGCTCGCTGAAAAAAGTCGCAGTAAATGTGGCCCAACAGTCCCTCTGAGTCATGCACCACAGCCTGGAAAAGACAATTTTAATTTAATTGCGTGAATCCATAAGAAACTCTGCATGTGTGAAAACACCCCAACACAAGAATCTATATGAGGTGTGGCAAAGGAAGTCTGCAGGTGTGAGTACGTGAGACAGTTTTTCTTGTGCATCTCTATGTATTAATGGTTGTATTACTTCCCAAACGAACCAATGCAGGCCTGCGTGGGCCCCGTCCCATGGGTAAGTCACGCACAGCGACAGACACAGACATTCCCGTGCTGCCTCGAGACAGGTCCTGTTTTCTCTTCGTCTCTCAGAGGATTCTGAGGTGGGAATTCTGTGCAGGGGAGGAGGCCCTCCCTCCTTGTTTGGGCCCTTCGCCCCAACTGTGTGTTCCCCATGACACCTCCACCAAACCCAGCTCTCCAGACGGTGGGCAAAGCAGCGGAACGAGCTGCTAGCGAGCGCCCGTGAACCGGTCTCAGCAACAAGATGGTTTCCCTCACATCGCAGACGGTAACAATATCCGTCCACACAAATTGTGTCCCTTGAACACGGAAATAACAACACATAGCTTCTGGCTTCAGGTGACAATTGGTACAATCATCGTTGGCATCCTTCCTCCACAGTGAGCCTATAAAAGAGGCACCACTTCCAGGAGGGGGCTCCCCCACAAGTCTCCATCTTTCCTTCTTTGTCCTTTCATGAGTTGAGAGTTCTGCCAGAGAGAACCTCAATTTTATGCTTTGAAACTTCCTGCAAGCCCGTGTTCACGGGCCATCCCCGCATCAGGGAGACGGCTGCGCAAAGCCGGCCGAAGGCGTGGCTGGGCGGGGCTCGCGTCTTGGGGGGGGGGCCTCCCCTGCCCTCTGCAGGCTGCCCTTCCCCCTCTGTCACCAGCTTTTCTTTTCACTGTGTCTCTGCATTGTCAGTCGCTGTCACTTCTAACGTTACATGCGAACAGAGAAACCCCTGGGTGAGGGAGCACTGTGCTCCCACTCGTACTTCCAGTCCCTCCACCTCACCGATTCCGTGTGGGCAGAGCCAGGGACAAAGAGACAGTTTTCATTTCTTCAAATACAGTGGCGAGAGGACAGTGTGGCAGGCACAGAACCAACACATAAGATGCCCTAACCACACAGAGTCTTTGTGAAAACACGTGGGTCAACAAGTCCTGAAAACCTTCTCAGGAAAACACACACACACTCACATCCCAAACAAAGCGGGCCCTAGCAGGAGGTGGGAGGATTCTAGGTCAGGAAGTTATTATCTACGAAGTCAAATCAAAAACCAAGACTGAATTAACACCTGATGCAAAGGAAGCTCTTATAGAACGGGGAGACGTCAGAAGGAAAGGTGACCGACACACTTGATGGGGGACTAACCAAGAGGGACATGCAGCACAGCCGGAGCGGAAGAGAGTAATGACAAATGTTCCTTCACCCACAACTTGTCAACGTACAGACTCGACCCCCTAGCGGCTCCCGGACACTTCATTTCGGAGAACTAACTCTGCTGTCGCGAGCAGACACCCACTTCCGGTGCCGACCGACTGCAGAGACAAGGCTTCTTTCACCCAGCGCCCCACGCCAGAGGTGGTCATTCGGGTTTTCCGTGAAACAGGAACGAGGGGAGGCCTGCTCCGTCCGGGTGATGCCACCCGAAGACGCGAGCGCCGTGACTGCACTACTGACCCTCCCAGCTGCGGCGATAGGACTCGTCGCGCACTGCGACGCTCACCAGCTTCCGGACGTCCTCACACCACACCTCTCCCTTCGCAGGCTGCTCCGCGTACAGCGAAACCCCGAACAGCCTGGTGAACAGGGCGTCGAGGCCTTCCATGCACGCGCCCAGGGGGAAGAACGGGCAGTACAGGCTGGGCTCGATGTTGTACCTACGACAAAGCACACAGGTTTAAAAAAAGCATTTTTGTTTGCTTCAATTTCTTAAGGCAAATTCAGAGAGCTTTTCATAAAATTTAGAATCATAGTAGCGATTTAAAAGGAATTAAAACGTGAAGGCATGTTTCTATCTTTTGTGGGAATGTCAGACTCAGTTTTCTTCAGAAGAGCAGTCTAAGTATCACTGGTCCCCCGCAGGTTCAGTGTGTCGCTGACTCAGTTACGCAGTCTGTCAATGTCAGGGACCCGCACTGCACACAACTTTTATTTTACACGTACTTACATACAAAATCTGACCAATTTGAGCTACAATGGTAAACTTGACTTTATGGAATGTGTTACAGTCTAAAAAGAATTGTGACTTAAATCCCATAAATATTAAATACAAATCCTGAGGCACAGAAAGTGAACTGAAAATTCATACCTGATAAAATATTTTAATAGAAAAATCTCTAATATAAACAATTAAATCTTATTTGTTTTATAGTTATATATCTTCAATGTAGGACAACATACTGACAAGGCTAATTATTCTTTATCCATAAACAATTTTTTAATGCTTTATTCCAATATAAACCAAGATGCATCTATAATATGTGATATGAATATTCATTTCTGAGTCATTAAATCAAGCCAAACTGTAGAGCAAAGCCAGAAAGGATGACTCCAGAATAACAGTAAGTGCCTATTCTAGTTCCACTCTCTGGGATTAACAAACTAGAGACGTGCAAATTAAACACACACAGACTCACGCTCAGTACTAAATGGGTGACTGGATTTAGTGAGCGAGCATAAACTGCACCACAATGAGCTTCTGGCTATAGAAATCCACAAACGTACGACTTAGCTGCCATCGATTTTTTGGTAAAAATGGAATCTTGGTGTTGACAGACACGCTAGCGGTCCGCTGCCCTCTGACCCGTTCACAGACACAGCGGGCGACAAACCAGCTGGGTGCTGCAGGTGAGGGGCGGGGGAGGGTCTCCAGGCTGTCAGGGTGAACAGGGCAGAGACGTGGGTGGACCACAGTCTCCTGTGCCCAGCACAGTGAGCGGGGCCGGCGCTCACGGACACTGTGGACGCAGGAAGTGGATGGCAGGGAGCTGAGCGTGGGGACGTGAGCTGTGCAGTGGGGGCTGAAGCAGTGAGGGCCCCAGAAAGAAGTTGGGACGCAGGCGTCTGCTGCGCAGGGCGGGGGGAGGGGTGGGAGAAGGGGATTCTGGGAGAGGCAGACAACAGCATGAAGACACCCAGTGGCCGGTGAACGTCTCGTCACCAGGAGGCAGCCCCACTTCATCGCAGACACGTGCGACGGGAAAACACGGCAGACACCAGGCCTGCAGTTACCCACGGCTTAGGGCACCGCAGGCAGCCTGGCAGTGTCCTCTGTCCCCTTCTGGAGAGGAGGGCCTCAGGGACCGAAGCCGTGAGGCACAAATACTTGTTTCGAAGTGAGGTTGAGCGTTACGCCCTGTGCCCCTGGTTCTCGTGCACATGTCCCCGAGTGCCTTCGTGACAAAGGAAACCGGAGCTCACTGCCACGCCTTCACGAGGCAAACAAGAAGACGGAGAAGTGCCCGACAGACAAGGAAAAGAGCGGGCGACGAGAAAGTGGAGAACAGAAAGTTGACGGCATGCACGGAAGAAAAAAGTTTAGGAAATGGAGAGCAGTACCGAAGCCTGCAGAGGTGAGGGCGTGGAGCACTAGCACCAGTTACTAAGTTTTATTATTGGCAGGTGGCTGATAACTCGGAGAGACCAGTCTGAGAGACTGGCAGGCTATAAATCTACAGAGATTAGGATCAGACGACTGCAGGGGAAGGTTTGGCAAAAAAAAGAAAGAGGACTGCAATCCCTCCCAGGGTCCTGTGAGGGGTAATTATTTGTGTTTTAAGATAAGGGATATCTTGGGTTCTTTGCAGGAAATGGGAAGAAGTTAATAGAAAGGAGGAGATTAATGGTACATTATAAAGAGTCGATGAAGCAAGCCCTGTAATGGTTTGAGATAATATTATCTTATATTTGCTTAGTGCTTTATAAATGCAAAACACTTTCACATCTAGAAGCTTTCATGTTCCTTACAGGATTCTGTGAGACAGGTGGAACACAAATTACTTAATTTTACTAGAGGAAACTGAGGCTCAAAGAGGCTCGGGTCAGTGCAGAGCAGCCTGGGGGGAAGAGACTTGCATCTGAATGAAAACTCCTGGTGGTCTCTCTCACTGGTTCTGTGCTTGGCCTGTTGGGGCCTTGATTTCCTCACCAGGAGAATGGGGATAATACTTCCCAGACTCAACTGGTGATCAGATAAGCGCGTACAAAGAAGGTGGCCTGGTGCCGGGAGAAAGGCAGGCGCCCTGTAAATCACCTGACTCTGTGAAGGGGCTTGAGCCCACAAGGTAAGCACTCGCTCCCAGGTGCCTGACCACTCCTGGACAGAAGACACTGCAGCCGCAGAGAACGAATGGTTCAGCCAGAAATCAGGGAATTGAGAGCAGCAATGGTGAGGCTGTGGCTGATCCGGCCTGCCAGGAGGCTGAGGGTCAAAATGGGAGGATCAAGGTGAGCTGCACGGAGGAGGGGGCGCCTGAGGCAGACGTTGGAAGGTGAGTTCCCTGGCTGAGGGAGGGGCGTTCGAGAAGAGCGAGCACTGGCAAAGGCTCTCGGGTGTGACAGCGAACAGGGCATACAAGCTCACTCAAGCAAAGACCGCCTGCTCCCTGACTCAGCCACCTCAAAGCAAGGAGGCGATCACACACACCTGCCGGCTCCACCACGCCCTCGGAGACTCTCACGAATGGGAGGTAATTCCTTCCTGAAGAGCAGCCAGAATGGGAAGAGGCTCAGAGGCTGCAATGGATTCAAAAAGCCTGAAGTTCCAGCCAGCAGTGACCAGCTGGGCCTGAGGCCCCTGCAGGGCAGTCCCTTACAACACACCAGTCAGGAGGCAGCACACGGCCTGCGGGCCCCCTGCCTTTTCACCTCCATGGGCATCTTCAGCACAGTGTGGAATGATCCACGGGGTGTTTCAGTGGTCACGGGGCCTGGAGCCCCATGAGGATGCTCGCCAGTGGCCACCCAAGCTCAGCACATGGCTGCTCCCTGCCTGGCCAGAGCTGATGAGCGCTGGGACAGCCTTCATGCTTCACAGCCACCCATGCTCCGGGCAAAAGCCTGGGCCTATGGCTCCAGCCCAGGACACTTCCCAGTTCGTCCGTGAAGAGCGGCCTGTGGCTCCTTCGCCCACCACTTCCTTACCTGCACAGAATCCAGATACCAAAACCTCTCCCAGAGAGCCCAAAGCAACAGAAAAGCCCTATACTGCCCGGCAAATCAGAGCTGCGGCCCAACGGGAGGAGGAAGTTTCAGTGTCTTTTCAGGACTTCGTCTCACTGCTGCCCTTTCCCTGCCTCAGACTCTTCTGAAGTTCCACAACAGAGCTCTGCTCCTATTTCTGTAAATATGTTGCACTAATTTGAATCTGGAAAGAATCCTTTGATTCCTCTTCCTTGGAAAGAATCAGGAAGAGAATTACTGTTATCCATCACTGTTGCTAAAGGAAGTTTAATAAATGCTCTGCTCTTTGTTCTGCTTAAAAATGTGCTACATGTGGGTGTACAAATTTTCAATTTCAAACAACTAGATACATTATAATCAACATGGTATAGCAGTATAACCATGTCTTATTAAGAGGAACAGAATTTAGCAATATCTCAAAATCCTCAGGAGGAATATTAACTACCAGGGAAGTAAGTACAGAAATAATCAATGAAAGATTTTCAGCTAAAGGATTCTTTGTTGTAACTTGAGTTTTGTTTTTCTTTTAAGTCAGTGCATCACACTGAAGCACACGCTGTGAGTCAGCCTTGTTTCAACTCCTGATGCACCTGGAGGGAAGGTAAAGAAAGAACCTGGGCGCAGCTTCCAAAAACGCTGGCACTGAACTCGACGAGCACACAAACCACACCTGAGTCCGGTGCGTGAGCCCAGGCTGCACAGCCTGTCCTTCCGTAGTCTCGTCCGTGAGTGCGGGCCAGCGAGAGAGGGGCGTGTGCCCAGCGGCCCTCGGTGGGCGCGCGGCGCCCTGCCAGACGGAGGGCAGGTGCGGAGGAGGGAGAACGCAGACTTACAAAGAGCTGCACATGGGACAACCCTGGCAGAGATGCTATTTTTAACTTTATCAAAATAAAATTAAAAAGACTGTTTTTGGCATCAGAAACGATTATCTCAGCATGACGATAATGGGATCACCGGGTGGCATTTTGCAATGTTTAGTCTGCAGAGCCACAGGGAAAGCTACTGTTTCACTGGGTTACAGAAAGGTAAAGAGCACTGAAAGAACCGAATGATGCTAGAAACCCGCCTGTCCTTCAGGTAATTACATTGTACTGAAAACAGAGACTGGCCCTGGCCAGGCAGGTCGGTGGGTTAGAGCATCCTCCCGATGCGCCATGGTTGTGGTTTGATCCTGGTCAGGGCACAGACAAGAAGCAACCAATGAATGCACAAATGAGTGGAATAACAAGTCAATGTTTCTCTCTTTCTCTCTAAAATCAGTTGATGAAAAAAATAACAAAAGAAAGATCTTTTTCCTCTCTGTTTTGTAAAAAATCAGCCATTGCCAGTTTGGTTCCATCTCGACCTCTGCAGTCTGAGGCAACCCACACTGCCTGGTAAGCAGGCAGCGATTTCCTGTAACAGTCAGTCGGCTACATGGTTCACACGAGACCGGAATCCACACAAATCAACCCCAAAGTGAACCAGCACAGCACGATGTCCCCTCGCCCTGGCCAAGCAGGAGGGCAAGGCAGCAGGCCGACTTCCGGGCGCTGGGACAGTGGGGTGGCACCAGGTGACAGCCCCGCTCGCAGAGGCTCGAGCAAGTCTCGGCGCAGCCCTGGGAGCCCGCCCCCTCCAAGACCGTCTGTCCGCCAGCCTCCTGGACTGTACCAGCACGCGAGGGTAAAGAGTGAAACAGAAGAACAAAGTGAGGCGGTGGAGGGAACAACATCCGCTCACAGAACTATGGGAAGAGAGGGACCAACAAAACGACAGAAGCCGGCACCCAGGTGCACCCCGGAGGTCGGGGAGCTTTGCAGGAGAGAGCCTGTCCCTTCCACCAGCCGGGAGCTCAGAGCGCTGGGGGCGCGGCAGGGCCCTGGCCTGAGAGGCTCCATGGACAGAGACGGCGAACGGGACGGCAGCCTTGCTGCGGCCCTAGTTCCCACAAGCCCACGGGGAAAACGCGCATTTGATACCATCGAGGAAGTACGAATCCAGACTGCCTATTAAACAATGCCAGCAAACCGCTCTGAACTTAATTAGGTACTGGAGTTACGTAAAAACATCCTTATTTCTAGACGTACATAATAAACATGTAAGCGTGAGGTGACAATGAGGTCTAGGATGTACTTTAAAATACTTCAGTAACAAGAAGGAAAGAGGGAAGAAACAAAAGAAAAAACAAAAAAAGAAAAAGCCAATATGGCAAAATCTGGACAATTAATGTATCTGAGAGATGAATGTATGGCGGTAACTTATATTGTTCCTTCTCTGTCAATTTTGAAAGTTTTCATAATAAAGGTTACTTTTTTTAACTGAAAGCACCAAGCTCACCACACACAGAGTATACAATTTCAGAGCCAAACAGAAATCTTCACTCTCTGAAATGCCACAAGACCATCCGCCGCGAGAGCTCCACGTCTTCCCAACAGTTCAGAGCGCAACACATTCCTACTGCATCATGTGACCGTTCTGCAGATTTAGAGAATATACCTCAGCCAGGAACAGACAAGGCTGAATTCTGCTTCCCAATGAAATCATCACGCAAAATAGCACCAAAATAAAAAATACATAGCTCACCGAAACTCACTAGTGGCAGGAAAGAAATAAGGTCTCCAAGCACTGAAAACAAGAACCACAGGCTGGCAGACATAAAACAGCTTTACAAAGGTGACCTCTGGGGGCAGAGGCTCGGAGGGCTGCTGTGAGCCGCGGCAGGATGAGATCGAATTTCTCAATGTGCACGCTTTTCAACATGGTTTTGAGTGTTTGAACCTTGCTAATGTACTGCCTGTTCAAAAATAAAATTTAATTTTAAATAAAATAATTTCAGTATACTTTTTATAATTGATTTATTTTGGAGACGGCGGGGACAGAGAGAGAGACAGACAGACAGACATCGATTTGTTTTTCCACCTAGGCATGCACTCATTGCTCGATTCTTGTGTGTGCCGTGACTGGGGATTGATCCTGCAACCCTGGCATTTCAGGATGATGCTCTAACCAACTGAGCTCCCCAGCAGGGGCTACACTTTCTATAACTTAAAGAAGTGCTTCTACGTTTCCATGAAGAACCGACCACTGTAACTTGGGAAAGAAAAAAACCGAGTTGCTCTTTAAGATTTACCATCAAGCCAACCTTTGGCAGTTTTATAGCGTGAGAGTTTCTTGTCTTACTTCTAACAGGTTCTTTCTTTTCCTTAGGCAGACATTTAAGAAACCTAAAATAAATCTGAGATATTTAATATAAACCAAAAAAGAAATAAGACAAAGAAAAAAAAGTCCCCCGGGGTTAACTTCAAGAACAGCTCAAATCAAGGAAAGCCCCTGCTGCTTTGCTGCATGTCAAACCTCACCCTCAGGTCTGCAGTGGAGACGAGAGGAATTTAATTAACAAGGACTTAGGAATCCTCACTTTGTTCCACTCTTCTAACCTCACACCCAAACTATTTTCCCTTTCTTTTCTCACCCATTACCTATGCTTCTCAGAATACGCGTGTCCATCAAGATTACTGAAACTTCAAACCGAACTCAATCAGTTGCCTTCTAAGCTACTTACAATAGATGGTCTAACCCCCAGTTCATACGATCCCTTCTCAAGCATCTCTGCGTCCCTTTTCCTGGCTTTTTTACTGAGTTAATGGCAAAATAAAGGAATGAGTATTGAGACCCTAATTAAACAAAGCAAAGCCCCTAGTGGGTATCAGTCGGCTGTGTCGCACGGCTCCCAGGAGAGCTGCTGGTCTCACACTCCAAGCACCGAGCCCGATGGAGACCCCCGCCAACCAGGGAGCATCATGAAGACCTCCGATGGTCACTCTGCTTTCACCAAATCTGATCAATGAAAAATGTCATTCACAAAAAATGTGATATTCTTTTAACAAAAATATATCACTAAAAAATAACCCCCAAAATATATCACTGAATTGCTTTTATTTAGTACGAATTTCTAATCACTGGCTTAGATACAGGCTTGAACAAGGGCTACCAACCGCTGAGCCAAAGAAGGAATACACCTGCCAAAACAGACTCCTTGTGGTGAACGGGGCCCGAATTCGTAATCAGAGCCCTTGCTTGCAAGGGCATCTCATGCGCAGGGGCACCACAGACGCCGCTGTGCCTGCCACACTGCCTTCCTACTGTCTGGGCCAACCTTCATAAAGGAGTTCGTGGACTGTATTTTAACCGATGGGCTAAGACCCACCCCCTGCGCAGCTATAGCCTCATCTGCATCTTTACCAACCAGAGGGGCTCCATAAAGACCAATCAGGAGAGTACTATGTGGACCAATCAAACTGTGCAAATTTGGATTCCTCATCTGCATAAAAATGGACCAATCAGAGACCAGGGCAGGCACTTTCTCTATGTAAGCAGTCTCCTTCTTTTTCAGGGGTGGGGAAGCACACTTTTGGGGGCTGTTTCCCAGGTCTGCAAACTGTTCACCTGCATGAACTTTCTCCTTTTACCTCACCCCGTGCTGGGGACTCCTGTTGACGTCGGGTCAGCAGCAGCAGCCTTTAGTTGACACAACCAACATGTCCTTCCTGAGAGCCCTATGTCTGTATTCCACATTTCGCTGCAAACAAACTTTGTTCTTAAGTGCTTTAAGATATGGCCGAGAAGACACATCTAACAGAATGACCAAAGAGCCCGTAATCGGAAAGCCAACCGTGCAGCATGCAGCTGTGTGAGTGGAGGAAGCAGGAGCTCCTGGGCCATGCACCCTTGGCACCACCTCACAGGTGTGCCAGCGGTGGCAGGGGAGGGCAGAGGGAACCCGACGGGCCCCCAGGCCGGGCTCCTGTGAGACAGAAAGGGATCCGGGTGAGGGTGGAGCGTGTAGTCTGGCTCAGTCAGACTGTGGGGGAAGAATTGAGGAAGAGACCAGGAAGGGCAGGTGTTGCCAACACACTGCTGTGGGTGTGTGCGTGTTTACCGTTAAAGACGGGTGGGCTGTGATCAGACCCTGGACGCCCTGCCTGATGGCCCCAGCTGTGTCTGGAAGGTGGCAGGGACCCCCCCGACCTTGCCGAGGACCCAGCAGAGAGCCATCCTGGAGGCAGTCACAGGGCTGCTCCACACTGGGCACAGCGATGCCGGGACGCACTGGCAGGACGGGCTCCATCATCACCCAAGCCTTCCCGGGGAGCGTTCTGCAACTCCTGACACAGCTCTTGCGTCGTACACGAGTGTTTTCTCACAGAGGGTTTCCAGGAGCAGGGTGAAGGGCACAGCTGCTCCCGTGTCCGCATCCTGGCTTCCCGACCTGTGGACCAGGCTGGAGCTTCAGGGAAGGCTGAGCGAGCAGTTCTCCTGGGCCAGGGGCCACTCCACAGAAAGTGGAGGGGGCTGGCAGGCAGGCATCTGGGCTAGGAGCGGGGCTAGGGCGGGGAGTGGGGGCTGAGGGAGCTGGGGAAGCTGGCATCAAGCAGTGACCTTGGTTGAGTCTCTGTAAATGAAGGGGACCTTCCCTCCCCACCCCCAGTCCCATATCCTGGTCCTGGCTTCCTTCCCTAAAGAAAGTGTCCATTCCATGGCTTCCCTCTTCTCTCCTCTCATTCCCCGGCTTGTTCTCACTCATCCCAACCTCCAGGCACTGCACTAAGTTACAAGGCAGGCTGAGAAGCCCCGCCCCCCATGTGCCCACCTGTTCTGGCTCCTCCCTCTCTTTCCCCAACCATCCCCAAAGAAAGCCATGTCCATGGGGGGAAAAATTGTTTAAAAATGCAATACCTGATTACTGAGTTAGGGGCACTAACCTCTTGTCCCTTAGACTGTCAGATAAAAAAAAATGACGACAGTCAACACAACGATACCCTTCTGGTGTGAATGAATGAAGATTAAATCTATTTTTTTGTCAGATCAGCAAAAAATATATTTTTTGGTGTGCTGCAGAATTTCAGTAATTAGTTCATGTGTGCCACGAGATGAAAAAGGTCGCAAATCGATGTTCTAGGGCAAGGGCGTCAAACTCATTTTCACCAGGGGCCACATCAGCCTTGCGGTTGCCTTCAAAGGGCGGAATGTAATTTCAACTCCTTCACAGTTAAGGAGTAGTCACATTTACACAGTCCTACAGTTATTTCGGCCCTTTGAAGGCAACCACGAGGCTGACGTGGCCCCTGGTGAAAATGAGTTTGACCCCCGTTCTAGAAGAATGCGCACAGATGGCCAAGTCCACATAACAACGCTATTTTAGTATTAACAGTGCAGACATTGCTTCATTTAACCCTGACCTACGATGCAGGGACTACGACAAACCCCATTTGGTAGACAGCCTTGCTGAGAGACTCAGAGAGGACAAGCGACTTCCCAGAGGTTGTGTGCAGCTAACCGAGAGCAGAGCTTTGCGGCCCGAACTGCAGATGCAGGCGGGCACTGGCCGCCAGCCGAGGGGCTGGCCTGGAGAAGACACAGGCTTGTAACGCAGGCAACGAGAGAGGAGAGTGGTTGCATGACTAACGTGCCAAGTGCTCGATAAACGTTAATTTCTTTCTTCCTTCTCAAAAGACCTTACCTTTCTGCACGAAGCACGCCACTGTAGTAGGGGGGGTCCCAAGGCATTAATTCCTACAAGGAAAAATGCACTGTTACGAAAGCTACTGACTATTTCAGTTTCCATCTGTAGTTTAGCTAGCCTATAAAATGTAACCCTGTTATTAAGTCAGAAAAGCTCTACGACGCCCTGAGAATTCACGACTTGGCAGGAAATACCGGCCTCTTTATTTTACTTTTCCTGCAATCAATGCGTAGAGAGGCCTAAGTGAGGCATAATCCTGGAATCTGGGGAAAAGGTAAACAAATGTCATCCTGAAATGTAAACTAATGAAAGTCAACATTAGTAGATTAAACCAGCCATGCTGAAGCTGCTCCCCAGATGTAACCCACGCACTAATCCATGAAGCACGCTGCAGGTGAGATTAGTGCGCTGAAGCTAAGATTAGGTTCTTTCTACACCTAAGCAAGAAGCTTAGGGTGGATCCCCAAAATGAAAGCAACCATTTAAATTGTAACTAAAGCAGAATTAACTCTAATCTTGGCAAAGAAAATATGTCACAGAGAAATATACGGTAATAGTAATTTTTATGGCAACGGCAAAGAGCGCTGCAAGGGGAGGAGCCCGAGCACCTGCAGGGTCCCCTCCCACGCGCTGTCCACCGACATGTGGAGGGTAAGAGGCCCACTCCGGCCCCGGTCGTTCCTCCACACTGGCTTTGAGACTTGGGAAAGTGCTTCCTGCTCACTGGAGCTTTCCCGTTTGCCTCCCGGGTGACCAGACCTCGCCCAAAGGGGACCCTGAGCCCACCTCCTGCGACTCTCCCCCCCTCACCGCACACTGGCCACAATGGCCTCCTGGTGGTCCCTGGTCGCAGGGGGCCGCCTCCTGCCTCGGGGGTCTGCACCTGCTGCTCCTCCCCCTTAGAACACCTCCCACGCCGTCTCCACGGCAGGCTCCTTGCTTCTTCCAAGTCTCTGTTCGAGTTACTGCGTACAGAACAGCAACTCCATCCCTCTTCTCTGCACTGCTTTCCCTGTTGCCTTCATCACCGCAGGACACGGCACGTATTTATTTTTCCCCATGTTTCCTGTGTTTTCCTGCCCTAGAACATAAGCTCCGTGAGGGCAGCAGAGACCTTGGTGGTACTTTTCCCTGTTCTGTCCCGGTGGCACCCCGAGTTCGGCCCGAGACTCTGCATTCCCTCCCTAACTGTGACTGAGCGAGTCAACAGCACCCCCCAAACAGGGCCGCTGAATGCGCCGAACTGTCCAACTCAACACCTGGCACTGAGTAAGCGCTCTGCACCACACGCGGGCACGAGGGTCCAGGGTGGCTCCGAGGGGTGACAGGCCAAAGGCTAGAAAACCAACTCAGCAGCAACTGTGGTCTGGGTGAGAAGTGCCACCAATGGCCTCGGGCAGGGCTGTGGCACGTGCACAGAGGGTGGGGAGATATGGCCGGCTCAGGAAGGCAGAACCTGTGGAGTTGACAATGACTATGGGGGGCTTGGGGAAGCACAGGCTGCAGGCCTCCAGCCTCAGTGGTCCTGGCGTGGGGCTCTGGAGTCGGCACTTCTGACGAGCCCCCAGGGGTGCCACCCCTCCTGGCCCAGAGGACACACGCAGAGAGCCACTGGTCCATGGTGAACCCAGGTTCTGGCTCAGGGAACGGGGTGAACAGTGTGCCGGATGAATGCGGACTTGGGAAGCCTGCCTGCCGGAGGACCTGCATCGGCGGCCACACAGAAATGTCCAGGGAGGGCAGCTTCATGTTGCATTGGCTCCGAATCAATCAGCTTCTGGCAGCACATTCTGTTTTCCCCCTTTCTACATTCCTCAATGGGATTCTGACCCACGACCCAGCTTCTGAAGTGGACCTGCCTACCGAGCCACGCGGGCACACGACCAGTCACTCCACTAGGCGCAGCGCCGCCTTAAATAAGAACGTGCTTGCTGCTCTGGGAGTGGGAGCCTTTGACGAGGTTCATCCAGTCCGCAGGGGTAGCACCTGGGGAGCGGACACACGGCCCCCATAGAGGAGTGGCAGAGACAACCCCAGCAGTCCTGGGGTGCCCTCAAATCAAATGGGCGGCAGGGTCCTCACAATGGGCACCCCGTTGCTCCCGTGGCACCCCACTCCCTGGGCCAGCATCCTGGCCATCAGGACGCATTAGTCTGCACTGTCAGGTCAGGCGATCATTTGATCTCATGACTGGAAACAGCAAGTGTTTTCAGGACGGGCACATGTCGTCAGTCACATCGGTGTGTTTGCTTCCGCAGGTGGCGTGCACACGCGTGGGCTGCGGCACCAACGCGGGTGGCTCCCACTGCCGCCAGCAGGTCCAGCCTTCACTGAGGCTCCATGAAGGCTGCTCCGAACAGAGAAAGGCAGCAGCCTCTGCAGGAGTGTGTGTTAACCCGCAGTGTTAATACACATTTACACGTGTGTGTGTGTGCGCACACATATCATGCCAACTAACAGGAGAGTTTGCACACGTGTTCCTGGGACCGTGGGACGCAGGCGTCCGGACCAAATGCCCCGTGCTTTGACCGCCACAGCAGAGGACTGGACACAAAACTGCAGACGCCTCCGGCGTGTCACCAGGAAGTCCCGGAGTCCAAAGACAATGACCTCAGCTGACTGCTTGTATCATAATAAACATGCTCCAATGAGGTTACCTACCGAATTTTGAGGATTTAGTTTCATTTTCATCCTTCGCATCATCTCGAAATCTTTTACAGTTCTGTAAAACAGCTTTGTCATTAACTGTTACACAAAATTTGAGTGATCACATTACAAAATCTAGGTGCTTATGTTACTTTCCAATGCTTATGATAAAATTAGAAGTAATTTGCAATGCAAATAGGAACCAGTATTATCCCTAATTGACATGTGTTAGAAAAGAGAGAAATATGTATATCAGTAAATGATGGCAATTTCTACCTTCAAAAAGCACCTTGAGACATACATGTCTTGAAAGTACTAAAGCTTGGAAAAATTAGCAATGTAACAGAAAAATACGAAGTATTAATCTACAACCTTTAAATTCCTATTTTTTGCTATATCTTAAAAACGTAAAAGTCTAACATATTACTTCCTATAAAAGAATATTCATATAGATTATATTTAAGATTACTATTCATAATTTTTCCCCTACAGAAAAACACTAGCTGGACAAAAATCAAATGCATGCTTCATATTTGTGGAATACGAAGTTTCTGTTAGAATTAACTCCTATGTATAACTGTAACAATCCGAGGATGTTTGCTTAAAATGTAATCTAAGCTACATACAAGTAGAGAAAGAATGCTAACACTTAACCAATAAAACAAAGTAGGATAAATTCTCAAATAACTGCATAATTAACAATTCCTCTTCATTGTATCAAAGCCATAGTTATTTGCCGGATTAAAAGAAAAATTTAGAATTTATAAATAAAATCCAAACTAGAGAGGCTTAGAGAGGCATGACTTTAGAATAGAAAATGGAAATTTGAACTAATATTCAACATGGTGGTATAGTAAAAAACGGAAACACAATTTTAGACAATATTTTAAGAAATCAGAGAACTTGACCCCCTTTCTCTTTCACTAAATTTATTGTGGTGGCACTGGGTAATAAAATTGTATAGGTTTCAAGTGCACAATTCTATCATACATCATCTGTGTATTGGGGTTGCCACCCAAAGTCAGACCTCCTTTGTCACCATGTATTTGCCCCCCTTCCCCCTGGTCACCACCACACTGTGGTCTGTGTCTGCGAGTTTCTATTTGTTTGTCTTGTTTGCTCATTTATTTGCAGTTTTATATCCCACGAGTAAGTGAGATCATATGGTCCCTGACTTTCTCCGGAACAGGACCCTCTCGGGCAAACCATGACATGCCTCTGCCCGGAACCCGAGGTGTGCGACCCGTTGGAGCTCTGCCCTCTGCACAGCATGTGGTGGGGGAGGGCTGGGGAGAGACAGGGGCATGACAAAGGCTGGGTGTCGCACAGGGTGGGGGTGGCGTGAGTGTGACAGGGACTCACTGTGCAGAGGGGCGCGCTTCAGCCTGAAATCGCAAATGGAGAAAGCATTCTCAAGACACACAAGACCAAAATACAGACCGACTGACCACTTCTGTGGACTGCCGGCATTTAGGCCAACAGGAGAAAAACACTATTTTCTGAGCTTGTCATAAAACTGGTGGGACAAACGAAAATATACACTTTCAAAACCACTTAGGAAATTTTTACACTGCCCATCAGTGATGACTTCCTAAAGACAGGTAACCAGAGGGGCCGGCCACAGTCTCCCAGGCCGCCACCTCGGGAGGTGGCTGCGTGCTTGCGCAGGGCACGGCACGGCTCCGCTGGTGTCCTGCCCACGGCCCTGGACCCGAGCCCCTGTCCCGGCATCTGTGTCTGTCACGGCCACGCCCCAGCGCTCGTGTGAGTGAAGTCCTCAGAAGAAAAGCCCTGAAGACAAGCGATATCTATTCTGAAGAGGAGAATAAAAACTGACCTTTCCGAAAGTTTGTCAGATAGTTTCTCAAGGAACTCCGTGACAGTCTCTAAAAATAAAATCCAAAAGAAAATGTCTTTAACTACATAAAATATAAACATACCTGTAAAAGTTATAATGTGATGATTGTTATTACATACTACAATGCACTCAAATTGATTTTTAAAGAGGAAGCAACATTGCTAACACATACTAGGCAAGTAATAAATATTTCTAGATAATAATAATCTCTTTGTCAGAAAATAAATTCAACCAACACAGTAATAATACAAAGCCTTAGATTATACCCCAAAATGAAAAGAGTTAATGGGAGACTAAAAAAGAAAACTTCAAATTTCAAAGTGTTTCTACCTATTTATATCTGTAAGAAAAAAAGTTACTTTGACATGCCTAATTTTTTCTGAGTTTTAAAGAGGTTAGCAAGACTGATTTGTGAATAAAATTCAGTACAATTGAGATTCTCAAAGTCAACCCAACGAGAAGATGGAACACTTGTAACACCTGGGCACCCAGAGCAGGGGCACCTAAGCACACGGGGCAGGCACTGACCGACGCAAAGGCGGAGATCGGGTGTCGCAGACACAGCAGGGCACTCTGACACCCAGCGTGGGTGAAAAGCAGGTCACCAGACAGAATGTTAACAGAGAAACAGTGACCTTAACCAACAGATTAGATCAGATCGCCTCAATAGATATTTATGGAACATTCTACCCAAAAAAGAAAACACATTTTTTTCAGGTGGTCATAGAACATTTTCCAGGATAGACCATGTTAGGCCACCAAAGAAGTCTCAGTAAATTTTGTAAGACTGAAATGATATCAAGTGTCTTCTCCAGCCTCAACGATAGGAAACAGGAAATTAAGCACTAAAAGAAAACTGGAAAAAACACAAAACATGGAGGCTGAACAATACACTATTCAACAATCAATGGCTTAATGAAGAATTCAGAGAGAAATTTAAAAAAAAAAAAATCTCCAGACAAGTAAAAATGGAAACACAATACCTAAAAATCTTTGGGACACAGAAAAGCAGCTCTAAGAGGAAAATTCATAGGGAAACAGGCCTACCACAAGAAATAAGAAAAACCTCAAATAAACAATCTAAACTGACACCGAAAGGGCCTAGAAAAAGAAGAATAAAGCCCAAAGTGAGTAGAAATAGATGAATAAAAGATAAATGAAAAGGTCAACAAAACTAAGAACTAGTTCTTTGAAGATAATAATAAAAAATAAAACACATAAGCTTCTAGCCAGAGAGATACAAATAAAACCAGAAGTGAAAGAGGAGAAATGACAACTGACACACAAATGCAAAAATCTTAACAAAACATCAGTAACCAGTTTTCAGCAACACACTGAAAAGATCTCACACTACGATCGAGTGGGGTTTATTTTGGGCATGCAGGATGGTTCAGTATCTGCAGTAATCAACATGATACACCACACAAACAAAGTAATAAAAATCATAAGATTATCTCAACAGGTGTACAAAAGGTACCGACAAAAATTCAACATCCAGCCCTGGCTGGAGTGGCTCAGTGGATTGAGAGCTGGACGGCGAAGCAAACGGTCAGTTCATCCATGACAAAGAAGACAAGGATGTGCAATGAGGTAAAGACAGACCACTTTCTTACACCATATACAAAAACAAACTCAAAACGGATTACAGAAGGAAATGTAAGACCTGAAACCATAAACGTACTGGGAGAAAACGGAGGCAGGAAGTTCTCTGCCATCGGTCTTAGCGACATCTGGTCAGAGACGTCTCTCGGGCCAAGGCAACAAGGAACAAGCAGGCCTCTGAATGGGACTGCATCAAGCTAAAAGGCTTTTGCACAGCAAAGCAAACCATCAACAAGATGAGAGAAGGTATTTATAGATAATACATTCGCTAAGGGGTTTATATCTAAAATACATAAAGAACTCACACAACTCAACATAAAAAACAAAATCCAATCAAAAAAATGGGCAGAGGACCTTAACAGACATGGCTCCCAAGAAGACACACAGACAGCAAACAAAGACGTGAAAAGGTGCTCAACATCACTAGTCTTCAGGAAAATGAAAATTAAAACCACGATGAGACACCACCTCACACCTGTCTGAATGGCTATGATCACAGAAAGACAGCAAATGACAAGTGCCGGTGCGGATGTGGAGAAAAGGGAGCCCTCATTCCCAGTGGTGGGACTATACACTGGGGTGGCCACTCTGGAAGTGGAGAACAGTAGGGGTATTCCTCAAAAAATTAAAAATATAGCTGCTGCCCTGGCTGGTGTAGCTCAGTGGATTGAGCACGGGCTGGGAACCAGACAGTCCCGGTTCGATTCCCAGTCAGGGCACATGCCTGGGTTGCGGGCCAGGTCCCCGTAAGGGCCATGTGAGAGGTAACCATACATTGCTATTTCTCTCCCTCTCTTTCTCCCTCCCTTCCCCTCTCTCTAAAAACTAAAAATAAAAAATCTTTAAAAAAATAAAAATATAGCTACCATGTGACCCAGCAATTCCACTTCTGGGTACGTAGCTGAAGAAAACAAAAGCTCTAATTCAAACTATACCTGCACCCCTACATCCACAGCAGCCCTGTTTACAGGAGCCAAGATGTGAAAGCAGCCCAGGTGTCCATGGCCAGACGGACGGACGGGGGGAAAGTTGTGGTACGTGCACACAATGGAACAAAACGCAGCCATCTGAAACACTGCCATTTGAGACAGCACGGATGAGCCCAGAGATTATTGCGTTAGCTGAAATAAGTTGGAATGAGAAAGACCAACACCGTGTAATTTCACTTATATGTAGAATCTAAAAACAAACAAAACTAAACAGAAGCAAACTCTCGGATAGAGAACGATCGGATGGGTGCCAGAGGGGGTGGGGGTGGGAGGCCGAGCTGAGAAGAGGGAGTGAAGCAGCACACACGCCAGCTGTAACAACAGTCCGGGTGCAGGGAGCAGCACAGGGGACAGGGTCGGTGATGTCATAACATCCAGGCACGGTGACAGATGGTCACTAGACTTGCTGCGGTGATCACTATGTAAGGTACATAAATGTTGAATCACTACGTTGTACACATAGTAAAATATGGGATGTCAACTATAATTAAAAATAAATTCAAAAATAATTTTGGGGAGCTAGAATTTCAGTCCCATAAAAATTCGATTTTGTCCTTAGAGTTGGACGGGAAGGCTTACCTGGGGTTTTCGCTATCGTCCCTTGGAGAGCTCTGTGTGAATACGTGGAGTACCCGACCAACCTAGCCAGACGGTCTCTGCTGCTGAGTAATTCTTCCAAACATCTCAGCTGACCAGCGTTGGGATAAAGAAAAATTTTATAAGCCGCTTCTCGCACCTATATTGAAACAGCAGACGATAAAAGATAAACACCATGATACAAAGTCCTGTGATGATAATACAGGCTAACTCTCGCCACTCGATTCTTCAGGTGATCATTGCCACACCAATAAAATAATGGTTTGCACAAGGTGAATGAAGCGTTAGACTCATGAGCTAGAATGAGACGCAAGAACACACTGGGCTAGCGTCCTCTGTTATGGGGTGTGGTCAGAGAAACTGTATCCAAAGCACATGCCACAAAGCACCTTTAAACAGGTCAAGGCTAACAAACATTAAGAAATCTGCGTAGTCTAGAATGTCAATAACTGCTGCTATTGACCATACTTTGAAAACGAGTTCTTCGTAACACGTGATGAAACCACTTTCATCATTCAAAGCATTTATGGCATTAACAATCCCGAAGTTAAGTTTTCAGGGCTTAGCAGCAGTGGAGTGATTTTAATGGAAGGCTCACATCATCACGGAATCTGGGGTTCATGTGGCAGCGGCAGACAGACGGGACCTGACCTACAAAGAGAAGGGAGCACACACACCAGGTCATCTGGCGCGTCCGCGTGCAGGCCGTCGACTATGACGTGATCCCCAGCGAGAACGAAGCTTGGGCGGATGTGCTCCGGCAGGAGGTGCTTCTCTATCTTGGCGGGCGTGTTGGCTCCCGCCAGAAACATGCTGCTCAGGTCCAAGATCCTGATGTTCAGGTCCACAGCCCTTCTGCGCTGTGTGGGGGCAGAGAGAATTATTTCATGGCATTTAAAGTGGTATTGCACAACTAATTTAATAGGCAATCATAAGGATGGCAAAGCAACATCAATATTTAAGTTATGATTTAGTGATGCTAAATGTGCTAAACAATAAAATGAATATTGAATATACCAATGTCCTAAACATATAATGTGCTGTAATATATTAGTTCTGTTTTTGAGAGACACTTCATCTCCAGAGAAGACTGTCGCCCGTATGGCTGTACAGGGTTCCCATGCTTTAAGACTTGCACAACTTCTGGGCTTCTATGTTATGTCCAGGTTAGGGAGCTGATCTTTGAAATTACCACCACTAGGAAGCACAGAATCTCCCCTTATCCCCCAAAAAACCTCTTAGTTAAGAGAATGTAGTTGAATCCAGTGGATACAATGCTTAAAAGTTACTTTTAGATGAAAAGATTAAGTATTGGAAAGGCAGGTAAGGCAATACACTCAGTCTTTGAAGATTTGACTAAAAAGGTGGGGGAAGAAAAGGAATTATTGCGATTCTTCACAAGAGTGTGGAGAAGCTCGACTCGCACAGATTGGGCGTCTGGGGAAGGACGGGGTGGCGTGGCAAGAACCCGACTGGTGCCCCAAGGCCTGGGCCGCAGCTGTGTGCGCCTGGCCCTCACTGTCCGGGCCTCGGGCAGCCGCAATGACGAGGGGCTGGTGTTGGCACACCTGTGAGAGTTCTATCTTGCATTCGCACCTTTAGGACACAAAATCCCCTGAAAAGCCGAGTATCCACAGATGTTCCATGTGAGACAGAAACTGCGGGGGGGGGGGGTGCTGGAGGCAGAGGGGTGCATTTGCAGTCGCTGCTCCTGGAAACAGGACAGGCCTCGGGACTTGGGCTGTTGATGGGCATCAGGCGAATGCGCGGGTGAGTCTTTCTGGGACCTGCGTCAACAGTTACTAGCAGATCCTAAAGTCTACCGTGATTTTAGCAAATGATTAAGCAGCACTATTTTAAAAATAAATATACAAGGTGCAGATATGCACTGATAAGATGCTAAAAATTTGGTATGTTAGTAACCAAAAATTTTCATAATAGAAATTTTAAACTTCATGTGAAAACAATTTTTCAGATCTCCCACATCTTTTCTGTCGACTTTGTTTCTTATATGGCCAATTAGCACCATCTAGTGGTGACAAGTGGAATAACAGAAATCATCCGAGAAAAATTCCAGAGTCGTTTCAAAAAATTTCCCCAAAGCCATTATTATGAAAGTAAAAAATGACAAAATTAATCATTCAAAAGTATTTGTCATCTATTGAAATTCCTGAAAAAGTAAAAACTGGGTTTACTTCCCGATTTCACCAACAATCGGCTAGGCATTTCACTATCCTGATATAATTAAATGAGCAGTTCTCTGAACTCTAAGATGCCTATGAAATTATTGTTATTTATTATATAATTGCTAAAAAACATATACTTCCCTTTATTTTAAACTTGTAAATTATATTCAAAGAGAACTTTCAAATTAAATAAGAAAAACACCTAGAAAGAATGCAGAAAGAAGGTATGCCTTTACAACTTGTAGCTTTTTGTTGAGTTTATTTCAAGACATTTCTTTTAAAGAGTGAAACATGCTTTCCCTTTGTCCTGCCCTGGCGGAGCACCTTTGCGAACAGGTGTAGAAGGTACAAGAGGGAGGCTCAGCAGGTCGACTTCACCTGCACCTTCACGTCCGTGGGGCCCTAGGGAGTGACTTTCTGGGAAGGGCAGCTATTCTTGTACGGAGCAAGTTCAATGCTAGTGAAACTGACCTTGACTGGACACACTACGTTTTAGCAAAGTTCCAAAAACATCTTTCATGAAGATTAAATAAAGTAATGAAACTACCCAGTCACATCTTTCCTCCTGAAGCTACCAAAGTACATTAATAGTAGCTGGCACGATTAGGATTCATTACACATCCACCTGCATTTGACTGAGTCCAGAACTGGTCTGCGTTAAAACCACGGCTCATGCTCTCTGTCCCTGACAAGCCTACCATGCAGACAAGTGAGGCAATAACAGCACCAGCAGCAGCTTCAAGCAGCAGCAGCCGCAGGCAAACGCCATGAGCGTGGACTGAGTAAAACCTGCGTTCCAGTGAACCTGGGAGACTGATGGAAGCTCTGCAGACACCACGAGCTGAAGAGGAAGCCTTGCCAGGAATGGCTGGCAGGCAAAGCTGGTGAGCATGCGGAGGGGGACACAGGACCAACGAGGGGGGACACAGCGCCACGACTTCACTGAGAGGCACAGGGAGAGCTGGGGCGGCCCTGCTGTGTCGGCTGCTGTTTGCGTTTTCACAACAGGCGACGCGAAGCTGCTGAAAGGTCTGGGCAGGGGAGGAACGGTCGAGTCAGGGCTTTTAGGAACGACCCCGCCGTTCGCAGACAGGACACACCAGAAGGCCCGTCGGAAGGGCTAGCTGGGCAGTCCCTAGACCCTCTGACATACAGGGTAGGCAAAAGCAGGTTTACAGTTGGGAGTTTGTGAAACACAGTGTTTACTCGTGTGTTATTATTTATTAATGATTGCATTGTTTTTCACACGAACAATTGTGACCCCACCTTTGCCCCACCCCGTGTGTAATATGCCACTGACTAGCTCTGTGACCTTGTATCACTCCCATAACCTCTAGGGGTCTCAGTTTCTCATCCACGAAACGGGAATGACAGCAGCATCAGCTGTAATAGAGATCCGAAGAGAAACACGTTTTCAACAGCAAATGTTGTGCCACTGCTCACCAGGAGTGTCAGGCAGACAAAGGACTTCAGGACAGCCCAGAGACTGGGTGACGAGGACCAAGGTGAGTTGTTTTGGGGAAGCAGACAGGTGCAGGAGAAGCTCTAAGGGAATAGCCGAGGGACCTGGTCACTGAATAAGACAGGAGAATACAAACTGACTCAGGGAACGGGGTACCACTCTACAGAGATGTGGACACTGGCCGGGGGAGGGGATGGGGTGCCCGTCCAGGCCGTGTGAGTTCACGGCACAGCTGCTCGGCCTGGTGGTGCCGGGAAGGCATGTGCTGGCTCAGCGTTCGGCCGTGTGCCAGGGACTGAACCCCTGGAGCCACATAAACACATCGGTGTGTGAGCGGCCCCAGCAGGCTCAAATGTGGCTCCAACCAAAATGGCAGTGGCTACGGCATGGGACACGCACCCACGATGCTCTAATGAGGGGTCAGGACAATACACAGGCCCCTCTTGTCCCAGCTCAGACCCTGCAGGACAAAACTGTGCGCATCGCCAGACATGCCTGTCATAAGAGACAGTCTCAGTGACAGCCCCTGCACTGCCACCTCCAGTTCTCAGTCTCCCAGGGGGACAGCTTTCCGACTCACTCGCCCTGTCTTTCCCGATGCTGCCCTCTCATCCTGATCCCCAAACACCCTTGCTGTCTGAAGCCATTTTTAATTCTGAATTACCGTGGCTGACGGGGCAACTTCCCGAGAGCACTGTATTCAAACCCACAGGTAGGAGAATTCCATAATGTAAAGGGCCCAAGCGGTTTGTCAGATGCAAATTCAAGCTGCACCAATGCTGGCAGCAGCAAGGGCACTGACGAAACGTTAGTGAAACAAGACCCACAACACAGGAAGGGGAGTTTTACCTTTTCTTTGTCAAGATGGATTCCACTGATTTCAAAGTCAAACATGAAGAGTTCAGCCACGCGCCTGTAAGTAAAATGAGTGCCAGGTTATAACAGGTAGAGTAATTATTAACAAAGTAATCATTTTTTGCTAAATAAATTGGCCTTTTCCAATCTTACTGACAAAAAGCCAGATGTCCTCCCCCCCGCCCACACACACACGACCTCCGGCCAAGCGACTGTCTACACTCTCCGGTGGGCGGTCCGGTATCTTCCCAGCGTGCGGACCGCACCGGACGCCGTAAACCGAGCCGAAGGAGGGATGGTCACTCCGCTGGGACAAATATCTCTGCCGCCGTTTTCTATAGAAGGTGGGAACCTTTTCAACTGTTCAGCTGTCTTCCCTTCAAAAACTACTTACTGCCTACTGTATGCGATGCACCGAATGAGCCCCTGCAGGGCGCAGATGCCCTGCAGCTGGGCGAGCCGCCCACGCCTGCCTGGGACGCATGCGCAGTCTAGCAGGCGCAGGTAACAGAACTGTACTCCAACCTGCCCGGGGGCTGCGACTTCCGTGTGTTCCACACGTTCCACACGGCATGGCCTCCTAAGGGGCAAGTGCTTTTTAAATGAATGGGTGAATACAAAGTGAAAGAAACAATACATTTCGTAACAGGGATGCAAACAGAGTGTTTGGTGAGTTCAGAGAGAGACGTCAATAATAACCTCTGATGTGGCAGCCATACTGAGAGCATCACCTCTCAGTCCTTCGCTACTGAAAAGCAGGCTCTTCATCGGCTCCAACCTGCCCTCCGCCTCCCCCGACGCTAAATTCGCCGATGCCTTAGAGGGAAGATCCCTCAGTATTTCAGGATTTA
Organism: Micronycteris hirsuta; assembly: GCA_004026765.1. Lineage (NCBI taxonomy): Eukaryota > Metazoa > Chordata > Mammalia > Chiroptera > Phyllostomidae > Micronycteris > Micronycteris hirsuta. The sequence continues at coordinate 33,330 of PVJI01018026.1, forward strand.
CTACTAGCATGCTTTGTAGAGATCAACACTCTTGAACAATCAGAATGCAGCTGTAAACTGAACAACATGCCCTAGTTTTCCTAACCTTTCCTTCATGTAACAATATCATCAGAATGTCGAGTACCAGCAACTGCAACGAGAAAGGACAGCAGAGAAAGGGTCCTGGTTACACCTACAGGAAGGGGCGGCTTCCCCTGGGCTCTTCCCCTGGAATAGTTATGCTTACCAGTACATCCCCCCCCTTAGTGAATGTCATTCACTTTCGCATCAGGCCCCAGGGAAATCAAAACACTGAATGTGAAGGCACAGCACAGGGGAGATGTGCGGGCACTGGGAACAGGAGACCCCCGTGCTGCACCACAGAAGCTCGGGCCAGGACACGCCGCTCTCCGAGTGCGTTAGAGAGGAGCTGAGGCGCCTGACCTGCAGGAGGTCACGGGCTACCCCTGCTCTCCAACATGACCAACAGACATCACGGGGCCAGGAGACAGGCGACGTCCTGCAGGCGCTGTCCTCCTCTCCCCGACTGCAACCCCCGCTGACGCCCAGCTCTGCTCTAGCCCTGCACTCCAGCAAGATGACCTTTCTCAGGGTTGGAAGTCCTCAGCACGATCAGCCAGACACCTCATGGTGACATCTCTGACCCTGTCCTCTACCACTACCCAGATGCAGCGCCTCTGCCTCCGCTAGCATGCGTGATTTCCGCTTTAAAAAACGTGGGCAGACACACGCGGTTTTACAAAGTCATGGGGTGAGAGGCCTTCACTACACAGAGTCAGAAATGCTTTACCTGGGCATTTAAGTACAATAAGCAAAGAAGAAACAAAAATAGTCTCAACCAACCGATGTTTAAATGTCAACGTATGTAATGCAAAACGAGAAAAATGATTATAATTTGCTTTTTATGCGTGAGCCTATCCCTTTAACTGCAGAGCACAAGCCTGTGAAAGCCGCCATGATAATTACTTACTTCAACTCCATCCAAATCCCAATAA
>PVJI01018027.1:0-34256 GCA_004026765.1 Micronycteris hirsuta
ATGGAGGAGGGGCTCAGAAACCTCCAGGACATCTGTAAACGGCCCAACATACGGATCATAGGGCTGCCAGAAGGAGAAGAAGAAATCCAAGGAATTGAAAACTTATTTGAACACATAATGATGGAGAATTTCCTGAAGCTGGTGAAGGAAATAGACTTTTGGGAAGTCCAGGAAGCTCAGAGAGTCCCAAAGAAGTTGGACCCAAAGAGGAACACACCAAGAGACATCATAATTACATTACCCATGATCAAAAATAAGGAAAGGATCCTAGAAGCAGCAAGAGAAAAAGAGACAGTTATCTACAAAGGAATGCCCATAAGACTGTCAGCTGATTTCTCAAAAGAGACCTTACAGGCAAGAAGGGGCTGGAGAGAAGTATTCCAAGTCATGAAAGGCAAGGAACTACATCCCAGAATACTCTATCCAGCAAAGTTTTCATTTAGAAAGGAAGGGCAGATAAAGTGCTTCTCAGATAAGGTCAAGTTCAAGAAGCTCATCACCACTCAGCCTTTATTGTATGAAATGTTAAAGGGAGTTATATGAGGTATGGAGGAATATCAACAGGGGAGTGGTAGGGGGAGAGGGTGGGAACAGGGCACAGAACAAGTAGCATAAATGGGAGGTAGACAACGGACAGGGGGAGGTTAGAATAGTATAGGAAGTGCAGGAGCAGAAGGACTTATGTGTATGACCTATGGACAAAACTAAAGGGCGGGGAAAGGGGGGGGAAGAGGGGGGAGTGGGACAACTGTAACAGCATAATCAATAAAATATAGTTAAAAAAACTGAGGCAGCTTTTTGTTTGTTTTATTGATTAAGAGAGAGAGAGAAACATCAGTGTGCCTACCAGGGATCAAATCCGCAGCCTTGGCATATCGGGACAGTGTTCTAACTGAGCTACCTGGCCAGGGCTAACCTAAAACATTTTTATGAAGCAGTTAGTACATTGTATAGCATGTAAACGGCCCATAAATGATAGCTATTGGTAATGTTATTTCATTTTGTGTTACACTAAAGTACCTGAGATACAGGGTGGGGCAAAAGTACGTTTACAATTGTTTGTATGGAAAATAGTACAATCTTAAATAATAAAAGAATAAACCCTGTCTTTTGTGTACTCACAACTGTAAACCTGCTTACCCTGTTTTAGATAATTCATCATTATGAGGTGCCTAATATGAAGCCTAATATATGGCAGATACTCAATTTATACCCATTGACTCTTTCCTCCTCATTCTTGTTAAGTACACCATATGGCATTTATTACAGTTCACTAACCCGATTACTAACTTTGATAACTGATTTGAAAAATTTACATTCATTCATTCACTCATTCATTAAGCATATGTTGTATATCATCATTGAACTGGCACTGTGAGTGATTCTGAGTTGAATAAGACACAAAATACATCCTTTTTACATTTAAGCAGGGTATGGGACAGAATTTTCATAGTTGATGCATGGACAAAGTGGCATGGAAGTTGAGAGGCGCGGGTGATTGCTTCCAGCAGGGAACACACAGGGATGGTCTTATGAAGGACTCACAGGGATGAGTAATGGGATCACTATTGCGCAGGGCTCTCCAGCCCAGTCTGGGAACAGAGAGCAGTCCCGGTGTAGGTGGGACACAAAGCACTTGCAGAGTTGAGTGAAACAGCTGGAAAGGGGGTTGGGGCAGTCCAAACAGGCTTACTGCTGGGCTGAGGTGAGATGTGTTTTCTCAAGCAGGAGAATCATACCAGAAGTAGACTGCTTTTGAGGTGGCTCTTGTGAATGGATTGAGTTGACAAGACAGTTGCAATCAGGAGGACTTTAAAGTGTCTGGATGCTACTTAGGATCTTAAGTAGGTTAGTAACTCTGGAAAAGAAGACAGGGAAAATGGAAGCTCTATAGAGTTGGTGCTTGATTGGTTGGTGTAGGGTTGGGTTTTCTTCTTCTTTTGGAATGGTTGCAGAGTGCTTACAGAGTGTTAGCCACTTGTAATTCAGTCCCCACAGCAGTGAAGTTTAGATATAATTGTTACACTCATTTTTCAAATGAGGAAACTGAGACTCAGGGTGGCTAAGAGAAATGTTTGTCATCCTCCACTTCTGCTGCTGCTTCTCTCCTGTCCAGGCCCTTTTCCCACTCAGACCATCTAGACCTCTCTAGGTGCCTTTACCTGCGTCTCCCACCTGTCCTCTCTTGTCTCTGCTCATTGCTGTCTCCATTGTTCAGGTCTTCATCTCAAGGCAGTTATTGTAACACACTCCAAGGTCATCATTTTCACTCTGATAGTGTTTTCTCTTAACAGAAATTGGACCATGTCTTTTTGTATTTTTTAAGATTCTTTCTCATTGTCTCTGGGTAAAGTATGGCATTCAGGGCTCTTAATATATTCTCATCCTTCGTAGGTTTAGTTTGTCCCTTGCCCCCAAAATGCCAGTTCCATTTCACGCTGTTCCTTTTTGCTTGGGCACTTTCTCTACCTGACATGCCCTTCTTCCTTTTTTCTGCATCATGAACTTCTCGTCATTCTTCAGGAACTCACATGAGTCACTGTGTCTGTAATGCCTTTAGCAAGAGGGCTCTTCCTTCCTTCCTATTAGGCTATAGCATCACTTATATTTAACTTAGTTATCCACTACCAAACCCTTTTCAAAATCGATTAGCAGCAGCTTATAAAAATACACGTAGCAGTAAAAAACAAATGAACATATAAGAGCAAATAGATTGTGGGGATAGAAAAATAAAGTTAGTATAGAAATATGTTCGATCATGGTCTGCACATTGTTGAAGCTGCAGCTTCAGCTTTTACTCTGAACGTCCTTGTCAAAGTGAAAAGGGAAGCACTTTTCACTTGACAGAGTTTTCCCCGTGACAGCCCAATGCATGAAGCCAGTTGCTCTGGAGAAGACCTTTTCCTGTTACTGAGAATTAAGAGGCATGTTTCTGGGGTGAGTGGGAAGGTAGAGGTGAAGGTGATACCAAGCCAGGTTTCATGAGGCCACTTCGTCAGAGACCTCGATGCAGCTCGACAGCATGATACCAAAGCACAATTCATAAAAGCAGTTTTATGCCATTCAGCACTGTGACCCCAGAACACAGCTGCTTCTTGGTCTGGCTTAATCCAAGGAAAAACTGTAGAACAACCAAAGGAATAACGTGTCACATTTTGTTGTAGTTATTGTTTTACATCTGTTTACCCCCAAAAGCGATCAACTTTTCCCAGGCAGGGACCATGTTTTGTGCTTTGGCTTGATCAGTGGTAGAAAACCATACAAGAAAGAATGAGGAGAACCATCTGTGATTGTGATCTGCCCAGGAATCATCATAGTGCTCTGCTTTGAATTCTATGTACTCAGAAAGCCAGATTCATACTGAGATCCTCGATTTATAAATAAATGGTTGTAAGTGTTCCTTACTGTTTTCAAGGACTGACCTGTGCCTGAGGCAGTTTTCAAGTAAATGCAACAGCCAACTGAAATGGCAACAGCCCAGTGACTGCAGCTAGGGCAGTCTACTTCTAGTACTTACAGAAAGAGAGCCTTGGAAAACATTCAGTACATTCAGCTGTGCTCCAAGTTTTAAATTTAATTTTCCATTTGTCTATTGCTTTTAGGGCTAAGAAGGTCTTATCTTACATTACTATATTGTCATGAATAATGAGGCAGATTCAGAAAGAAGTATGTATTTTCAAGAGAAAAGCAAAAATAGCAAATTTATTGAATGACTTCAGTTCTCCCCAAATGGCTCTTCTTTCTTTAATTTATATCAAATATGTTCTGCAATGACATAATACCTTTTCATTTTTTCTAATGGCTACTTTTCTTTTTTTATACACATAGGAACTTGATAAAGAACTCCCAGTGCTTAGGCCATATTTTATTGATGACCCTGAAGCAGCCGGAGTGAGGGAAGCTGGCTTAAGAGTCACATGGCTGGGACATGCAACGGTAATGGTGGAAATGGACGAGCTCATATTTCTCACGGACCCCATCTTCAGCTCTCGTGCTTCGCCATTGCAGTACATGGGTCCCAAGCGTTTTCGGCATCCTCCGTGCACTATAAGTGAACTCCCTCGGATAGACGCGGTCCTTATCAGTCACAACCACTATGACCACTTGGACTACAATTCTGTCATTGCTTTGAATGAGCGATTTGGTAATGAGTTGAGGTGGTTTGTGCCGTTGGGTCTCCTCGACTGGATGCAAAAATGTGGCTGTGAGAATGTGATCGAGTTGGACTGGTGGAAGGAGAATTGTGTCCCCGGACATGATAAGGTCACCTTTGTCTTTACACCTTCCCAGCACTGGTGTAAAAGGACTCTATTGGATGACAACAAGGTTCTGTGGGGCAGTTGGTCTGTGTTGGGCCCTTGGAATCGATTTTTTTTTGCAGGAGACACCGGTTACTGCCCTGCATTTGAAGAGATAGGAAAAAGATTTGGACCTTTTGACCTTGCAGCTATTCCCATTGGAGCATATGAACCAAGGTATGTGGACTTCCAAAGAAAACATTCCTACTTCTATTCCATAATAAGTTAATGGGATATAAAATAGTCATGATTTTATGATACTGTAAAATTTGTGATTTTAATGGTGGACTTTGTTATACATTGGGGCTTGGTGGGTCAGTTTCAATAGAACTTTTAAATAGTCTTAGTTATATTAAGTAATTGTTTAAAACCAGAAATTATATTACCAAGAAAAAAGAATTTCTGTATCTAGCCCACAAGTTCACATATCATTTTGACTCACGTTAAACTGGTCAGCCAGTATCAAACCTAACTCTTGTTCCTCATTTCACATGGAGGGTTCTCTCCTTCTGTAACCACTTTTTGCTCCATGACTGGAATTACCCTGTCGTAGAACTCTCGTGTTGACCAGAAGAAAGCCAGGAATAGGAAGTAGGCTGTAGTCCCTCACGATGCTCTTATTTCAGTCATCACTGAATTTAATCTGGTAATGGCACTGTTGCATTACCCACCACTTCCCCTCCAACTTCTACATGCTCATCTTGTCTTCCGAGCAGATGAAGGTCACACTAACATTTGTGATAGGAGACCCATCCACTGCCTGTGTTTTCCTAATACTCTCTATTTAAGGAAAAGAAATGATTTCAGTTAACGCCAGTTAACTTGATATGTACAAGTTAAGAGAAAATAAAAACAGTAACAAAGTAAGAGTTAATTTAAAAAATGTTTTGCCCTGGCTAGGTGTCTCAGTTGGTTGTAGTATCGTCCCGTACACGGAAAGATTTCAGGTTTCATCCCTAGTCAGGGCACCTACCAACACTGTGGATTTGATCCTCGGGGCATGTATGGGAGGCAGCTGATCGATGTTTCTCACATAGATGTTTGTTTGTCTCTCTCTTTCTAAAATCAATAACATATCCTCAGCCCTGGCTGGTGTAGCTCCGTAGATTGAGCGTGGGCTGCGAACCAGAGGGTCGCTGGTTCAATTCCCAGTCAGGGCACATGCCTGGGTTACAGGCCAGGTCCCCAGTGGGGGCCATGTGAGAGGCAACCACACATTGATGTTTCTCTCCCTCTCTTTCTCCCTTTGTTCCTGTCTGTCTAAAAATAAATAAAATCTTAAAAAAAAAATAATGTATCCTTGGGTGAGGATTTTAAATAAATAAATATATATCTAAATATATAAGTAAATAAAGGAATAAAGTTTTATTTTCAGAAGTGCATGCACGGATAGATACATACAGAATTGTTTGTATGATGACATTTTATTTAGGCAATCCTGAAAGCAGAAGAATGGTAATATGATTTGAGCAAATCTGATCATTGGTTTCCACCTGATTTTGTTTTACTAATTATTTTTAAAGGTTTTATTTATTTATTTAGAGAGAGGGGAAGTAGGGAGAAAGAGAGGGAGAGAAACATCGATTGGTTGCCTTTCCCATGTGCCCAAACTGGGGGGGACCAGGCCCAGAAACCAAGCGTGTGCTCTGTTTAACTTTATAGGTTCACTAAACCATTTCTTCACTGCCTTTATTAATGCTTATTTCTCTCATTTATATTTTTTTCCCTAATTTCTTTAAAGGGCTGAGTATTTTAACCTTATTTTAAAATATTCTAAATAATAGTGCTTGAATTTCACTTTTCCACTTAATTCTAATTCTAAATTCTAATGGAACCTCTCAAAACATCAATTAAGCTATTCATAAATCAGTGTCATGTGGTGTTGATCTTTATTCAGTATATTCTTAATATGTTAGAATATCTCTTTTGTAATTATAAAAGTTAAGTTCTCATGTAGCAAAATAAAAACTTTTCATATATATGTGATGATGTAGTGTGTACATTGAACTACACAAGTTCCCTTACGCAGTTTCCCCTTTCTGCTTGTGTTGCAGCTGTCTTCTTGTTGAGGTGGTAAAAGGATGGGGAGGACATTATTTGCGCTAAGAGATTTAAATTGTGGTAGCCTCTATTGTGTAATTTCTACTTAATAGTAACAGTTTTAGAAATAACTGTATAAATTTGAGATGATTATACCAAAAATGACTTTCAATAATAGGAATGTCATCCCTACTTTGGGAATTATTCTGTCCAAGTCAGTTATATAAGTCTTTAGTTTAATTTTACACCACAGTAAAAATTTGTTATTTCAGATACACCTGAGGGTAGAAAGGAGTATGTCTATCCCTTTGATTTGCAGTGGGGGTTTTAAAAACGTAAACAGAAACACCAATAAACTGCATTCTGTGCCAGGAGCTATGGAGAACAGGGTCTCTCTTATCTGCTGCCCAGGACACAGTGGCTCTGTTTCTAGGCTCCGGCAGGGCTTGGCAACACCTACCGTAAATAACAATCCTGCAGCTGTTAGAGACGGAGGAGCTTTGCCACGATGTTCTATAAGGTGCAGGAGGAGCACGTGTGCTGAGTCCGTATCCATTAGTCTCGACTGCAGCAGTAGTTAGCGGTAGCAGACCCAGGATATAAACAATACAAAGACAATGTTTTTCTCTTCCAAACTGATGGATGGGAGCCCTGGCTAGTGTGGCTCAGTGGACTGAGTGCTGGCCTGTGAACTGAAAGGTCACTGGTTTGAGTCCCAGTCAGGCCACATGCCTGGGTTCCAGACAAGGTCCCCAGTTGGGGGGTGTGTGAGAAGCAACCGATGTTTCTCTCTCTTTCTTTCCCCTCCCTCCCCATCTCTCTAAAAGTAAATAAATAAAATATTTAAATAAAAAAAAATAAACTGATGGCTGGGAAAGCAAAGGACTTGCTTGTAGATAGTACACTTTTTCTTTGTATGAGAAATAGTATTTCTTTCTCCTGAAAGTGCCCCTATTCTTTCCAAGGCATCAGGCAGCCTTTCAGTGTCTACACTCTGATTAGTCCCCCTCGTGAACCGCCTCTTCCTGCCCAACCGAACACCTCACTGTTCAGTTGTATGCTGTTTAAATAAAATCCTTGAATAGTATTAGATAGTTTTGCTCCTGATCTTTAAATATACACTAATTTTTGTTGGCTTTTCACTTTAGCAAGTTTTAAAAGAATTTGTTTCAGTATGTTATTCTGGTTCTTTTCAATTAGAGTTTTAGTTTCTAATTCCTTACCCATTGTTTTGGTCCATACCAGAAGTGTAAAATATCTGCTTTTTAAAGTAACAGTAAGACATATCTTCAGAATACCTGTATTTTGCCGTGTATAATAAGCACCCACATTTTTGGCCCAAACTTTCAGGAAAAAAACCCTTTCATTTTAATTTTTTAATTCAATTATTTATTTATATTTAGAAACAAAACCGATTATCATATTCCAGGGTATTATTTTGCATACAGATATTGTTATTGCTTTCTAGAGTTACGCTTTTAACACGCATAAATAAAAGAATTAAAAACATTTATATAGATACGGAATTAGTACTACTCATGCATAATGCACACCCTTATTTTTTTCCTCAAAAATTTGGGCAAAAAAGTGCTCATTATACACGGCAAAGTATGGTAAATCATCAGTAAAATCAAAATACACATAACACAAAATCTTACAATTTAAAGGGCAGTTTTGCTTGTGACTTATCTATTGTATAGCAGTTAGTACATGAAATATTTTTGCCTGATTTTTTCTAGAAGAAAAGTAGACTCAAGAGGGATGGTTTTGCCTACTAGGATTTATTCCTGTGCAGAATTTTAAAAGGTTGATTAGATGAAGCAGTCATTACATTGGGTTGGCCAAAAAGTCCATTTAGTTTCTTCTGTAAAATAAAAGAGACATTTTTCATTTTCACCAATAACTTTATTGATTTGGACATTTTGAGTATGTTGGCTGTCTCCCACTATTGGCTTCCAGTGGGTAGAGGCCAGGGGCGCTGCTACACATCTTCCAGTGCATGAGACAGCCCGCAGCAAAGAATCATTTGGCCAAAATGTCAGTAGTACCAAGAAATTTTGTAAACTACTTCTGACACCTTCGGTCAATCACAGCACCTTCTTCCATACGCTGCAGAAATCTTTTTTTGTGCTTCAGTTGTGTTTTTACCTTTTTTTGAAATAATAAAGCATAATATGCTGAAAATGTCTGTTTTCTTCCATTGTGAGTATTAAAATGGCTGCACAAAAATTCACTAGTTTGGTAAGTTTTTTAAAAAATGCACGCTGATATGACAGCTGTCACAATAGAATCTAACAAAATTGTTTTGAATGAAGTTAAAGACAACTAAGCACTACTAGAGCCATCATATGGAAAAAACTAAATGAATTTTTCGGTCAACCCAATATATTTCAAAGGTTTGAATTAATAAGTTGCTGTGTTTCATCAGGTGGTTTATGAAATACCAGCATGTAGACCCAGAAGAAGCTGTAAGGATTCACACTGATGTTCGAACAAAGAAATCTGTGGCCATTCACTGGGGAACTTTTGCCTTAGCAAATGAGGTGAGTTTGATTGTGATAAAATTAACTGGTTCTGTTTTTGACCTATGATGGATTCAGACATCACTATACCCAGCAGTCTGTTCAGAGATCAAACTGGAACCAGAGCCTGTTTGATTCATAGTCATCCCATGAAGTGGTAAGTCTTGAATTAATAAAACAATATTTATAGTGTGAAAAAAAAAAAACCAAACCTCATTGCATGCTGTTCTTTTGGCTTATTTCTATAGTTAATGACGCATGTTTCTCTAACCCAGGGGTGTCAAGCTCATTTCCACCAGGGGCCACATCAGCCTCGTGGTTGCCTTCAGAGGGCTGAAATAATTTTAGGACTGTATAAATGTAAACTACTCCTTAGCTGTTAAGGAGTTGAAATTATATTCGGCCCTTTGAAGGCAACTGTGAGGCTGATGTGGCCCCTGGTGAAAAGGAGTTTGACGCCCCTGCTCTAACCGAAACTGTGTGTGATCCTGGGAGACAGAAAAATGAAGCATCGTGTCTTCTCTCTCAAGGAGCCTTTTGTTCCAGCAGAGCCTGTAGGACATGTATGTAGTATCTCCAGAACAGGTGTCGAATGGGTAAGTGGTCTCAGAGTCAGGGTGCTACTGACTGGAAGGATCAGGGACACTTCCTGAAGAGCTGACATTTGAACTTGGCTGTGAGATGGCATTTCAGGAAGAGGAAAAGGCAGAGTGTAGGACTGGAGGTGGCAGGCATGGGGAGTAGTGAGGAATTCTGTTCTGCCAGTGTGGGTGTCGTTTGGAGGGCCACGGAGGAGGTAAGGCTGGACAGCTTGGGACTTTTTAGAAATGTTACTTATCCAATCAACATTAATTCAGTGTCTGCTATGTGCCAGGTGTTGGGACAAATGGTACTTTTACTTGTAGACTAATATAAAAGAGGTGATTTTTCCTTTTCTTCTTAAGGCAGCAGAACCCTAGAACTCTCTTATTAGACAGTTCTGGGATCAAGGAGGAGGACAGAAGAAAGCCTTCTCTTTCCTGGATCCAGGGCCTGTCCTAAGCAAAATCTAGAAATGGATGGTTGGCTTTTACTGTTTCATGTGTCATCTTCCACATCCCACGGCAGGAACCACGTTTTCATGCTGTTTTAAGCACTCTCTTTCTGTTCTTTCTGGCCTGCCCTTTCCCTAGGTTACAGCTTGTTCCAAAGTTACCTAATACACTGTGTGCCCACTCCCTACTCCCTCCAGTCAAAATTGCCATATCGTGATGCAGCAACCCTGAGCCACACTGTTGGGAGCTGGCATGGAATGAATGAACACAGGGGTGGGGAGGAGAATGAGAATATGTGTCTTTCTACTTGAAGAAGGGGGAAGTTTGATACTGGTTTCCATTGGTATACCACTGTATTTGGTGGCATTTCCTATTCTACCAAGTATGTGTGTTCCATATGTTCCATATGTAATATATACCATGACTTAGATGAAGTATTTTATTAAACCTGTGCAAAAGAGGAAGCTTGGATGACGCCTAGATTTTCACCTTCAGTGACTGGGAGACAGTTGTGCTCTTTACTGAGATGTGGAAGATGAAGAGAGAATAGAAAACCCCAGTCTTCAAGACTTATTGTGTTATTCAGCCTTCAAGAATTATTTCTGTTAAAAACTGAACTTCCACCTTTTTTCTTAATTAAATGTAATAAAAACTCATTTAGTCTTAGCAATTTGGAATTTGTTCACATTTTGACATGAGTCGTATAAACCTTACAATCACAAGTTTGTTCAGTTATAAAGTAGATGCGATTTTCAGGGAGGATGTTTTGCCTGATTTGTAAGAACTTTAAAATGATTTGCATATAAGTAATTATACTAGCTGCTTGCTATAATATAAGCAAATTGAGGACATCCTTACCTCAGCAGTAGTTTGAAATTATACATACAGCAGCCTCTAGATGATATATTAAAACAACTCAGTTTTGGGGGAAATGAATTTTAGGCATTATGAAACATGTTAACTTTTCAAATGACCAGGGTCTTTATTTTGACTGTCTTCTGTTGCAGTAGGTCATAAAACCTATCCCTTTAAAGGACACTTATGGTTGTCTGTCTGTTACTGTCTTGAGGCTGGGAGCTTCTGCTTCCACTACCTAACTCTTGTTTATCTCTAGTCTGCCATCTTGCTTTATACGTAGTTGTTTGTTCCTAGGGCTACGGGTATTTTTATCTCCCTTGCTTGTACCGTGAGATAAAGCTTTCTGTCACTCAGAAGGCTTTCTTGCCTTCTCCTAGGCCTATTTTCTAGATGGTTAGAACAGCCAAGAATTGACCTAGGAAGAAACTCTCATATTTTAGCATCAAAAACCACACTAAGTTACAGCTTATAACCAAAGTTATAAGCTTATCAAATAAATTATTAGTGTAGGGTGATTATGTAAGTGTATTGTTGGCTAAGACTTGTAGAGCACAGGGGAAAATAATTTAACAAATTATTTTTTAGTGGGAAAGAATTTCATTATTTTGAAATCTCAAATTAAAATTTTGCAAGGGCAATTTCTTGATCTAGGCTAGGATTTAAAGTTATAGTTTATTGGTGATATATTAGCAATCTCCTATATGCATAAAAAGACTAAAAGTAGCTTCCTGTTGGCAACCGCTGCATTAGTAAGTGGTTATCTGTAGGAATTGTGGGTAACCAATGTATACTTAAAACCTAAGTTATTCAACACTCAGTGGAAAGGTATCCCTGACCCTTCTAACATAGCCGTAAACCTAGAAGCTAAGGGGGTGGGGCAGAGAAGAAAACCTGTGCATTTTAAGCCACAGAAAACTTTCCTGAGTTTTCTAGTACATCACCAGCTGTTGCTTCTTAGTCTTTGCCAGTTCCTTATTTACACTCCCTCTAAATAGTGAGTGCCTTAGGACTCAGTCCCTGGACCTCCTCTCTAGCTGGCTACTCCCTTGGTGATTTCATCTGTCTTACGGCTTTAAATACCATCTATCCATTGTACCTGTAGCTCAGGTTTTCTCCCTGTATTCCACTATAATCCACATTTATATTTCCAACTGCCTTAACATTGGTACCAAAACATAAGTCCAAAACCAAACTTCCTGATGTTCCCTCAAATTTGTTTCTCTTACACCTCAGTAAATGACACATCCCTTCTTCCAAAACCTTGACTTGCCTTTCTCTCATATCCTCCATCCAGTTTCTCCCCACATGCAGTCAGTTCAACCGTCAGATTATAATCAAACTTTGACCACTTCTTACCGCCATCATTGCTACCATGCTGCCCTACAGTTTGTTCTCGACACTGCAGAGGACAGTGACCTTTATACCTTGGGTCACATCATGACACTGCTCTGCCAGAACTACCTAGTAGCTTCCCATAATGCTCAAGAGTCAAAGTACAGATCTTCCTTTACCTCCTTGGTTAAATTTATTCCTAGGTACCTCATTTCTTCTTTTTACAATAGTACATGGAATTGTTAGTACTTGAATGTTGTTTTACCTCTGCTGACAGAACAAAGCAATACAACACAGAAAACAAAACCCACACAAGCAAAACAAAAAAGAAAACCCCATCAACAACAGCAAAATCAACAATAAGAGTAAAGAATAATAAAAGTAGAAAGAGAAACAGAATATAAGGAAAATAGGAATACGATTAAGACCAAAGAAAAGAAAAATAATTACGAGAGGATGGAGGGAAGAGAAATACTAAGAGTAAGGAATAGAAAAAAGGTGGCTCTGTCCGCAGTGGGCTCTGTCTTTCTCCAGTGGGCACAAAGCTACAGCCTTTCACTGCTGGATGCCATGTGGACGGGTGATCCCAGCAGTGGCGCTCTGTGCTCGGGAGCCCCGTCAGAGGTCCGGGCTTCACCCCTCTCTGGGGGAAGCTGCACAGCTGTGTGGCAGCCTTGGCCCGCTGCCTGTGAAAGTGGTGCCGGCCCCTTTTGCGTCCCTGCCCTTTCTGCTGGTCTTGAGGTGGTTTCTGCCCATCCTTGGTTAAGTAACTCCTTTTCAGCTAGTCTTCAGTTTTAATGCATGTTCTCCTCTTATTTTTATTTTCAGCTTGATTCTGTGAGGTGGTGCGAGATATATTCCACTCCACTGCCATCTGCTGCTCCTCAAAGAGAGTTTAGACTGTTGTATTTCCACCTCCCACTTACCCACATTTTGTCCCCAGAATTCATCTACCACTCAGATACTATTTTGTTATTTATTCATTTATTTGTCTCTACTAGACTGTAAGCTGCAGGAAGGCAAGGGTCTCTGTTTCGTTCGCTACTCTATGGTGCTTGTTGCATTAAGGGTGAAGGCAGACTTACCCCTGGTCATTAAATGAGACACTAACCTTTTTGATTTTTATTCCTGCTTTCTACTTCCACACTTTGCAGCTTTTAAAATGGAAATTGGGAAAATCCATTTGAAGTAAAGGGAAAAAATAGCAATTATACAATGTAAAGATTTAGGCCAAGAAGAAAATAACTGGTGAGATGATTTCTTTTTATACCTTTTAAATCAGGAGTTAGAATAACATATTTTTAAGTGGCTCAGTTTATTTGAAAAAATAGTTGATAGGTTAAAACATCCTGCAACAGTGTGCTATCTTCTTCTTTAAGCTTTGAAAAGGTGAGGAGACGAAGGGGAATAGGGACACTCCACCTGTCTTACCCCTACCCCCCTTCCACTCTGTAGACTACAGTATCAGTCTGTGGCCAGGGGTTTGAGGATAACAACCCTTCTCCAGCCAAAAATATTTCTCTAGTATTTGCTTATGCACACATCACACTTATAATGTAAGTTTCAATATTAAAAAATATTGGTCACATGTCATTCTCTGCTATTATCTTAGGCATTGGTTCCATTTAGATTGAAATTTCATGTAGTGAAGTAGTTACCAGATTTCATGCAATCTAATGATGTTCGGTCTAAGATTGGCACCAAATTTGACATATATGGTGTTTGGATAGATTGGTAAGTAAGATGTTTCTATTGACTTAACAATTAATGACTCCATTGTATTAGAAAATATGATTAACTCATTTGCTAATGCTTCAGTGAAAAGAAAGAGCATTATTTTAAGTAAGCATGTTATTTTAGTTTGACTTATTTGAAATATCCCTGAAATACATGTATGGTTAATCTTTGTCCATTTTTTTTCTCTTTCTCTGCCCTTTGCCAGCATTACTTAGAGCCTCCAGTGAAACTGAATGAGGCTCTAGAAAGATGTGGACTTACAACAGAAGATTTTTTTGTCTTGAAGCATGGAGAATCAAGATACCTAAATAGTGATGATGAAAACTTAAAATAAATAGAGCACAGGAGCTTGTAGTGACATACATTTGATATAAGTGTGAAAAGACTAAGATATTTATGATTATGATTTTTTATATTTGGAAATTTCTGCAAGTTTCTGTTTTGTGTAATAACTTTACTACTACAATTGCCAGTTCATACGAACAAAGAGTTCAGTTATGGGTCATTTAAATAACGAATGGGCTAATATTGATTTTAAATCTTGTCTCAATATGTAAGCAATAAATGGGATTTTTTTTTTTTTTAACTAAAGCATTATACTTTAGTGGTAGAATTTTCTGAGGTTATGAAAAACTAATTTTAAATACCTACTCCAGTTCTATTCTTAAGAGCCTTCTATAAGGTTAGTCAAGCCTGTCTACATAACTAAATTTTTTCCAGAGGACTGCTCACATAAACATATTTCTTACATTCGCATTAGAGTCATGATAAAATTAATTCCCACGTGCTTATGGCACTTGCTCTTCTAAGATTAGTTTTCATGCCAAATATTAAATGCTATTTATTTTTTAAGCATAAAAACATAGAGGAGGTTGGGCTAAGTTATATGAAAGTTTCTATTTTTAATCTAAATGTCAGATTGCTAAGCACAATATAGCTGCAAGGAAATAATATCTTACAAAGATAAATACAGACCTTAAGTGTTAATATACCATGCATTTTGAATTAAATTTTATTCCCTCCATACGCTGTTTTTTCTGATTTCTTAGCTCTAACTCTAAATATATCAATAAAACTTATGTTTTACATGCTTCAGATGTATTTTTATATTAAATGACCCCTAAGCACAATTGTACTTTTATCAAGCCAGTGTAGAATACTAATGATGAGAGTGAGCGAGCTGAGCTTTAGTCCTGTGAGGGCTCTGTAGTCAGTTACTCTGAACCATCCTAAGTGAAGACAGCTCATTAGATACATTTGGATACATTCTTTCTGGTCTACTGTCTCAGTGAAATGAACTTTTTTCATAACAAATAATCAAAATAGGGTTTTTATGCCAAATGCTACCCAGCAAGTGCTGCAGCACATAATATATATGTGCATGATACATGCTAGCCACTTAATTCCACCATGGGTTTTTTTTGTGTACCCTGACACAAGTCCCCTGTGATCACTGTGCCTCAGTTTCCTCATGTGCAACAAGAGGAGAATTTTGACCTACCTCCAAAAAAATGGGAATAAATAAAGTGATTTAAAGGAAAAATACTTTGAAAATATAATGGATAAAATGATTTCTTAAGATATCACCACCTAGTACAGATAGGTAGATTTGGAAGCTGAAAATAATCTAATTCTCTTGATAATGTATTATTCCTGTTGCGGATGTAAGCATCTGTATCAGGGCACTAAAAACTGAGGATTAACAACTTTATCTCACTCATTTTGTAAAATTTGGAGAGCCAAAACAAATTAAATGATCTTAATCAAAATTTAGCATTTTCATCTACCAAGATGCAAATCAGTCAAGGGGAAATGTGTATGCAATGTTTGTGTATATAATGTATGTGAATGTATGTGATTTGGGGTCACTAAAGCACAAAAAGTCTCCCCATAAGATAAAACAGACCTTCAGGAAAACTCTGAACAAGCATATTTTTTTTCACTTCAGAGTAGCCAGCAGATGCAAACCAGGGTGTTGGTTTTATGGTGGATTCGCTTTGGGGCATGTTGCCCTAATACTAGCTGATGTTCTTGTGATCACCTTCCTTGCTCTTGAACACTGAACTGAAAATTCATCTCTTACCTCTGTTCTATACGCAAGCCAAGCACATCTTGTTTATTTCTTCTCTGCGAATGGCCTGACCGTTGCTTTTGTATTCACACAGACCATCTCACTGATGGTCTCTAAGCACTTTGTGTTCTAGTTCCACTTAACTGGGCCTGTCTCGTTTTTTCTGTGCCACCACAAACTTTCATACGCTGGCATCATACCAGTATGTGAGATTTAATAGAAGTTTCCCTTTCTCCTTTGGAAACGGAGGAACACTGATATTCCACATTGCCCAAGAAGACAGAACCACCAAATAGGAGAAATTCCACCTAATAAAAGCCAAGATGTGCCATGACCTACAGAGATAAAGACTGCTTGTGCATTTTCATCATGCAGTTCTTTCTGTGCAGTTAAAAATGACCCCCTCTGTTTCTCTAGCATTCTGACATTTCGGCTTCAATGCTCTGATCTCCAGGATATATGAGTATTTATTCAAACTAGTAATACAGAAAAAGAAGAGACAATTTTAGAATCCAACGCTGCTAAAGCAGGAAACCAAAGCCTGGTTTTTAACATGTGCATTCTTACTACATATTTTCATTAAATAAGGAGGCAGATTTTAAAAATTATGATAAAGAAATGTATCTTTCAGGGAATTAATAGTTATGTTTGTGCAACTGACAAATAAAAGTATTATTCTTAGCCATCATAAAAGTACATTACTGCTGTAGCCAATTAGGAATTTACATGTTTTCATCTCAATAGTGAATCCTTTTTCTACTGTAAAAATATTTTTTCCAAGTTTGAGTTCTGTATCAGGCTAACCATTGAGAATACACATTTTTCTGTTTGAGGACTTGTGACTTCCTATGGAAGTCCATGTATTTACAAAGGAAATTTAAATTACTCTTAAAGCTTTGCCTTAAATACCTGAGTAGGAAAGCTTCTGTGTGCATTTTGATTAATACTAGGCATGGTGGTGGTTATGAACTTGAATATTATTAAAATCTGGCTGAATTCAAATATATCAATAAATTGTTATTAGTAGCTTATAGAACAAAAATTCTATTAAATATAATAGTTGAGAAATTTTCATATAATTTTAGTCAAGTAAAATATGGATGAAAATAAAGTACTATCAAGAGGAGAAAACGACGTTGTGAGTTATTTTTTCCTTTTTATTTAAAAAAAATTATTACATAAGTTATGCCACAGTAAAAAACTCATACAGTAGAAGATGTACATAGAAAAGTCATTTCCTCACTCCAAAACCCCACTCCCAGCAGTTTGGGCATCATTCTGAGAAGTGCGCTGTCCATATGTACGTGTACTTTTCATTTAAAAAACACATCTATATTTCATGGGTGTCTTTCCACATCAGCACATTTAGACCTGCTTAGTTCTTTTAAGACTAGATAACTGATTTAACCAGTTGCTTATATAGTGGACATTCTGATTGTTCCCAGTATTTATACACAGTATCTTTATGTACTGGCACACTGAATGGGAATGGGTGCTAAGAAACATTTCTCCTAAGAGTTTACAATTTTCATGGACTAGAACAGTCTAATGATTGGACTAGAATTTTGAAAGCAGTATGGTTAGGCTGGCAGGTGGACTCGAGCTTAGGATCTCATTGCCACTAAAAGAATGAGGTCATTTGTACAACAGTTCTGAAACAATCACATACACGTACTAATTATGCTGCCTCAGATGAGTAACTACAAATCACAGCCAACACAGAAGAGTAGCTTACACATAAAAAGGTCACTGTCACTTCATGTCAAGGAAATAACTGAAGTAGCTTAGCAAATAGCAAAATAAAAAGAAATGTTTTAGAACAAGCTGTTACACTGTGTAAATGGTGAAATCTGGTATTTACTGTTTAAATGCAGTGGCTGAAAGAATCCCTTTGTAAAGATGAGAAAGAAGTTTACATGCATTACTTCCAGACTGCTTTACTCTGTGGGAAAATATGACCTAACAGTTAGAACTTGGGTATTACTGTTACCTTTTCCTTCACGTCTGCATCAGGGTGATTAACTAACGCTTGCATTTTCTGGGCACATTCTTCTCCGTAGAACAGGAAAAACAACGAACCTTTAGCGAAAGCAGGTTTAGCTAAATGGTCTTCCTTTTTGAGGCAGTTATTTATATTCTGAAATAGTGTAAGAACTCGAAGAAGAATCTCCTTTGCCACGTGGCCATCAAAAAGGGAAAGGAATGATGAATCCACCTGGGAAACAATGAGTATCATTTTAATAATACATAAAAGCATTTTTCGTGTATATTTTCACATTTTAAAACTGTTAAATATGTTTTTAAAATCTTGTCATAGAAAATTATTGCTAAGATTGTGTAACAAATATAAGATCTTTGTAACCCCACATTGTATACTAATGAGAAAAAGATTTCATGTTTTAGCTGAAAAATAGTATTTTTTTTGCAATGCCAGAACATAATCATATGGAAAAATACCCACGTTCTTTAAGACCCATCATACAGTCTTTGTGGGAACTCAATGCACCTAACATTTACTACACACATACGCTGCAGGGCATGGGGATAAGCAGATGGATACCAGAGTCTCTCTTCCACAGGAGTGGCAGTCATTCTATCTCTGCACTGCCTTTGCTTCCTTCAGAACACTTGTCTTTTAATTACCTTGTTCATTTGTGACAGATTTTTGTGTAAGGTCCATGAGGACAGGCACGCTGTCCTGACTGCGGTATCTTGGCACTTGGCCCAGCACCTGGCACACACTAGGGCTAAATACCAGTTTTTCAGCAGATAATAAGGTACATATGAACATAAACCAAGTGTAAAAGATGTGATGACACAGTGTACCCCAAATTGGGCAGACAGAAAAATTACCACATATCTTTGCTAGGGAGACCTTTTCAAACATGATTTTTAAAAGTATGATATGCTCATTACAAAAAATTTAGGAAATTCATGTAAAAAGAATAAAAGAAAATAACATAATACTGCTCTCAGAGATAATTTGTTAACATTTTAAAAGGGGTAAATCGACATATTTGTATATTTACAAAACAAATTTGTAAGCTATTTACTTGGGCACCAAGTAGTCCTTCTGTCATGGCTGGATTTTCAGACAAATTCAACAGCAGTTTCAAAACTTGAACCTGAAATAAGAATGACACTGGTTTCAGACCCAGCTGGCATGACTTTTCTTCTGTCCTCTCCCCATGACACATTTTCACGTACTGCCCGTGCCTCAAGGTCTGGCTCAAACTCTCCTACTCCACGGAGGCCTCCCCATCCACCTTGTCGTGAACGGGCTCCAGGGCTTGCTCGCGCCCAGCACATGGCACGGGTCTCCAAGCACTTACGACACAGCAGTGTTATTTAAAGCTTGTATTTCCAATGCCATTGTTAGGGAGAGGGAGAGTACTGTGCATGTCTTCGCCATCCACCCCACCCACATGCATGCCTCACACATGGTAGGCCACATGTGTTACAAAAATGAACTTTATTATGATTACTGTTTGGTGAAATATGATCTTTGGAACAGAAAAGGACTCTTTTGAAGCTCAGTTTGTTTCTATTTCAAGTATGAAAATTTTAAAGCAGTTTGGTTACTGAGACTAAATAACAATATAGCCTTTTTCTTTTTAGTAGGTTACAACGAGTCTTTGACCTCTCTTTATGTGAAAAATGTTTTACAATCATTTTAAGTAGGTAGTCATAGAAATAATCAGCAAACAAATGTTAACCTATAGCCAAGTAGCTAAAATATCAACATTCTTATCACTTATGACCGAAAACTTAGTAATACATTCAAATAGAATTCCTACTTTAAAGACAAAGTTCATGTAAAACTACAGTTCCTACAAGATACTTGAAATTACAGAGAGGAGCAGGGAGGGGCTTCTGAAGTCAGGAAACGGTGACAACTGTGCTCTCTACCAGCCCTGAGGAGGAGCCTGGATGTGCAGTTTATATAACTTCCTTTGATTACAAAGGCATTATGTGCTTATAGGGAATATTAAAATAAAAAAAGACAGCAAAACACAAAGGAAAAGGAAATTCATATTTCCATGACCAGAAATGGTCACTATAAGTTTTGGTATTTTTTCTCTGGTCTTTATGTACCTATCCTACATAATCATATATTCCTTTGATCATGTTGTACATACTAATTTGTTACGAGAGGAGGAAAATATATATAGGCTTTGTTTAATTTTATTTCTTTTTCCCCTGTGGAAAACTACATGAAATATTCACATTAAACTTACTTTTATTTTTTATTTTATTTATTTATTTATTTATTTTGTAAAAGATTTTATTTTTATTTAATTTTTGAGAGAGGGAAAAGGAGGGAGACAGAGAGGGAGAGAAACAGCAATGTATGGTTGCCTCTCACATGGTCCTCACGGGGACCTGGCCTGCAGCCCAGGCATGTGCCCTGACTGGGAATCGAACCGGGACCCTTTGGTTCCCAGCCCGCACTCAATCCACTGAGCTACACCAGCCAGGGCTAAACTTAGTTTTATTAAACAATGTTTAATATAATTAATAAATGATCACAATAAATTTCAAACAGTGCAAAGAGAAGGAGGTAGAAACAAAAGCCACCACCCTATTGGCCCATTGCACTCCCCAGGTGGGAACCACGGGAAACAGTTTCTTGCACAGGCAGACATCATGTTTTTCCAACAGACGTCCTTCATGAAATCACAGCCTCTTAACATAAAAGAGTAAAGATGACTTCGGACCTTTCTTTAGTGCACTCCCTGGAAATCTGGACTGACCTGACTGGCTGCCAGCAACACCAAAAATAAGTGTTGGGAATAAACACGTGTCTCAAGTGTCAATGAAATTCTGATTAAGAAAATAGAGACAAGAGTTCTAAAATAGAACACTCTCAGCGTATGAAATAAGCTTGGATGAAGTCAACAGACTCTAAAAGGCCCACAAGTGGTCAACGAGGGCAGGTTTATAACCAGGGAATAGTAACAGCAATAGCTATACAGTGTCCTGACCTAAAATCCCATGTTGCCATGTTCTGTAGAAGAGAGTTAAACATGAAAACCAACCAACCAACCATAAGGTTAGAGTACAGCTACAGACTGAACAGCTCTACGTATTTTGGTTTGAAACCATATAAAGTCTCCATCTCTTACCACATGTGCCATCTTGTGGTGACTGGGACATTTCTTTTAACCCTTGTTTTCTTTGCACTCACAGTAGATATGGCACACAGAGCTAATTTACACTAACCTTCCACTATTTTATTTAGTTATGAATCAGTGTTGTACCTGAAAGGTTACTACCGTAGAGTGAGATCACTTATTAAAAATAAGATTTAAGCCTTGGCCAAGTGGCTCAGTTGGCTGGAGCTTCATCCTATGCACCAAAAGGTTGAAGGTTAGATTCCTAGTCAGGGCACATACCTAGGTTGTGAGTTCAACTCCTGTCGGGGCAGGTATAGGAGGCAACTGATCAATGTTTCTCTCACATATTGATGCTTCTCTCTCTTTAAATTCAATTAAAAAATATATATATATATTCTTGGGCGACGATTACATAAAAATTGATAAAAAGTCATTTTGGTGGTTATTTACTATGAAAATATATAAAACAGATACATTTTCCCACTTACAAATGGATTACCATTTAAAAGTTCAGCCCTGGCTGGTGTGGCTCAGTGGACTGAGTGCTGGCCTGCAAACCAAAAGGTTGCAGGTTCCATCGCCAGTCAGGGCACCTGCCTGGGTTGTGGGCCAGGTCCCCAGTTGGGGGTGTGCAAGAGGTTACCGATTGATGTTTCTCTCCTTCTCTTCCCCTCTCTCTAAAAGAATGAATAAATATAATCTTTTTTAAAAAGTTCATTTGTAAGTTGGAACTTTAAATTCATTTTTTTAATGGAGAAACAATGTTATAATTGGTGGTTAGATTCCCAGAAAGACCAAAAAAAGCAAAATTTCTATCCCAGAAATATTGTACTAGGCAATGTAATGGAAAAACAAAACAGAAATAGAACATACTATTGTAGTTTGAGTCACCTTTTAAAAAGTCATAAAATATATTAAAACATAGACCAAGTCTGGCATAGCCCTACAGCCCCAAGGCCAGGCTCGCCTGGCTCCGAACGCAGTGTTCCTCTGAGGTTTTGGGTAAGGCAGCTACAGAGAGCTGCAGAGGAGAAAATGTTCTACAGCTGCAAGGCTATGGGGGAGAGAGAAGCGAGTTTCCATGGGTCCCCAGGGGCTGGGAGTTTCCTTGGTCCCCTGGAGAGAGATGGTGATAGGCGCATGCATTTTGGAAACTCCTATGGATGGTGTAATATTGTTAAAATACTACTAATATGATTACATGAATTTTCAATGCCTTTGGGTACATTCAAATAAGTCTGGCTGCTGGAAATATGGAAAGCCCACACAAAAACATCCCAGAACAAATTTTAAAAGGACTGTAATGCAGCTCTACTGTAATCACAATTTGATAACCTCAGAACTAACTTCAGTGACACTGAGTATTTAGAGTCTGGCTTCACATTTGGCTTTTCTAAATACATGTGCATGTTTTGGCCAACTGTGCCAGAAAACAGAGACCAATATAGTAAAACACTAATGGATCAACGTAAACAATCAGAAACTTTGATTAGTTTACCTTCTGGTTTTACACTATTTCTTGAAAAATGGCACTTGATAAGCATGCATACTAATAAGAGGGGGTTACTCAAGTAACTTTCACAGGGTGTTTCCTGAGATCCTGCTTAATTCAGCTCAATCTACTGCCTCCGACATCGACATAACGGGTCAAAGTGAAGCAATGAGACATCCATTACTAGAACTTAAGAGTAGTGTTAGAAAGACTCTTCAACCAATAATGGCTGAATCAAAACAATGTTTTGTTGGTAAGCAAAACTTCAGTCAACCAGCACTATCACTCAGACTCTTTGGGGGTGGGAAGCCAGCTACCTTCAATAAAAGGTAAACTGATGTGCAGAAAGCCAAATAAGTAACGACTGATTGATAAGTGAAGCATATTATTTTCACAATTTTGAAATTCAATATTAGGGGATAAAAATAATTTCTTGGGCCTATGTAAAGGTTTTTAATAAACTTTACTTTTTGAGGGAGTTGTAAATTTAATTCCAATCTTATAAGCTCGATGCAACAGCCCCTTGTACTTCAAGTAATAACCAATTCCTTCATACCTTGGTGCTTCCATTTCCTGCAAGCAACACTTGGAACAGGTCTGTGATGTAATTGCTAAGCAGGTGCTGGTGGTCATTGGTAACCGTCATGTTTGTTAACAATCTCAGTCCCGCCAGCTGCATGGGGGAATTCAGGGGACCAGAGAGGACATCCTCACAGACTTGACTGACGTATACCTGGAGGTGGGGGGAAAAAGTGAGCATCTTAGAATCTCCAAAATTTTTTTATTGAACAGTAACTTTTCCGCACAGTAGAACAGGGTGACTGTTCAGGAAGAGACTGGTTCCTCAGAAAAGAAGACATTTCTTTTCTTTTCTTTTTGTTTTTTTTTTTTAAATCCATACCCAAGAATATGTTGATTATCAAGAATATTATTGATTTTAGAGAGAGAGAAACACTGACCTGTTACATCCTGTACAAGCCCTATCCAGGGATTGAACCCACAACCTAGGTACGTGCCCTGTCTGGGAATCGAACCCTCAATCTTTCAGTGTGTGGGAAGATGCTCCAACCAACTGAGTCACCCAACCAAGGCAAGAAGACATTTCTTTCCAAATCTCAGAGTTTGGTGACTTTTTTTTTTTTTTTAAGCTGCCTCTGTTAATGGCAGGAACTGAGCTGAGCATTTTATAAACATATCTCACTTAATCAGTAAACGACTCTAATGAGGTGGGTGTTATTATGAACATTTTACAGAAAAGGACTTTAAAGTCTTCCAGGTACTTGCATCCCTTGCCCAGTGTAAGTGGGACGGTGTGGGAGTAATGCCCAATTCCAGAGGCCATGTTCTCAACACCAGTGGCGGCTTACTTGTTGGGGGCCTCCCGACTCAGTCTACCTCTCTGTGTCAACTGCTCTGAGCACACCAGAATTAAGGAGGAACATGTGTGAAGACACTTTGTACCATGGTAAGTACCTTACCAGCAGAATCTTGGAGGTACATTAAGTTAGAAAAAATGGGAGAGACGAGTAAAATAGAATTTTGCTTTAGAACTAGTCCTATCAAAAATAGGCAGAAGCAAAACTATATTTGGTCCAAGATACACGTATACCTAGGGTCATATATGAACTACTCCTTCATATTATTGTTAACCATCACTGGCAAAAAGTGAAGCAATACCGGCAGTACTCCTCTATTTCACACACGATAGAACTAAACTAGTGTGACATAAAGTGTTTTGAACTCTATTTTCCGCCTGGCGATGATCATTCCACCTTGGAAAAATTATGTCTCGCAGGTAACTAGTACTTACCCAACTAAATCTGAGCTCTACCTGAAGTTCTAACTGGTAGGAAAATTCCTAACATAAATTGCTAAGGAATTACAAATTGTCCCACAAACCAGTATGAACTTTTAAAAAACATTCAGATGTATATGTAACCACAGAAACTAAAGCAATGGTAGTAAAGCAAAGACAAAGTTTTTAATCTGGTTTCGAGACCTAAATGATGTTTACAAGTCAAGTAGCTCTTAGGTCACAATTTCATTACCTCCATTCTTAGGGGGAAAAAGGCATTCCCTTCTTTTTTTTTTTTTCTTTCTTTTAATTTATTTTTAGAGAGAGAAGAAGGGAGGGAGAAAGAGAGGGAGAAAAACATGATTGGTTGCTTCTCACTCGCCCTCAATCAGGGATCCAGACTGCAACCCAGGTATGTGCCCTGACTGGGAATTGAACCAGGAAACCTTTCGGTTTGCAGTCCAGGACTCAATCCACTGAGCCACACCAACCAGGGGCTTCTTAGTGCTTTATAAGTCATATTTTTTTGTAAGATGATGATGTCTTTCAAAGCATTTCCAAAAATGTGTTGGGCATTTATACCCCTATTACCTCTGAATCTTTCACCATTTCAGTTGTAGCAACAGGAGTACTAAATGGGCCAGATCAGTTATTACTGGACACACGCCCGTCTTACCTTGGTCCCTTCTCTGGTAATTCCCTCCTCCCGACGTTACCTGTGGAAAACTTAGACCTTCAGAGCCAGGTTGTACTCCATCTTCTACAGAAACTTTCGGATGAGCTCTCCCCTTTCTATGTACTCAACGACGTTTTTCCTTGTATTTTTCCTTAAAGTACTTCATCATATTCTGTCTTGAACAATCACTTATGAGTTTGCCTTATCCCTCCTTTTTGTTTTTCCCTCATTTTATTTTTTAAAAAGTATTTTATTGTGCTGATACAGCTGCCCCAATTTTCCCCTTTTGTCTCCTACTCCCATGCCACCCCCTATTCCCCTCAGGCAATCCCCCCACTTTTGTTCATGTCTATGGGTCATGCATAAGAGGTATCCAGAGGGGTCCAGAAGGTATCCAGCCATGTAATATGAAAAATAGAGACATTTATTGAAGAAGATACATGATACAAGAAACACTGTACACAGGACAATGATGCCTCAGTCCCCTTCAAAGTAGGTACCTTGGGACCTCACACAGTTCTCCCAATTGCCATCAGTTGCCCTATCGTATTTTTCCGAATCTCATGGATGGTGTGAAATCTCTTCCCTTTCGAAGTTGATTTTAGTTTTAGTTTTGGGAAAATCCAGAAGTTGCAGGGCACCAAATCCAGAAGTTACTGGGCTGTAGGGGGGCTGAGACACCCGGGTGATTTGATGTTTTGACAAGAAACTCTGCATGAGACGTGACGCATGAGTGGGCACATCATGATGAAGCTGCCCATCACCAGTTCCCCACAGCTGTGACCTTCTGAATCATTCAAATTGTTTCTATGGAAGAATGTTCAAGCTTAATGCAAAATTTGATGCAGATTCATTGCTCTACTTGCTCAGTCATTTTGAATGCAATGGCCACACAGTACACATGCTCACTCAACAGTATCTACCATCCTGACTGACTGGTACAGTGAAGTCATCACTGTTCACACATGTGCATTCCAGTCCACTCTCTTTGGCTGCCATATTGATGTCACACAAACAGTTCTTGTTATACTAACAATGGCTAGGACTTTTTCCAGACAAAACTCATGTAAGTTCTTTGGCTATTCCATTTCCTATATTGTACTTTATGGCTATTCTGTGACTACTGATGAATACTTCTTAATCCCCTCACCTCTTCACCCATTCCCCCAAATCCCACGACCCATCTGGTAATCATCAAAACCCTCTCTACATCCATGAGTCCGTCTCTATTGTTTTTGTTTGATAATTTTGTTTTTTAGATTCAATTGTTGACAGGTATGTGTTTACTGCCATTTTATTAATCATAGTTTTGATCTTCTTTTTCTTAAATAAGTCCCTTTACCATTTCATATAATAATGGTTTGGTGATGATGAGCTCCTTTAGTTTTTCCTTCTCTATGAAGCTCTTAATCTGCCCTTTGATTCTAAATGATATCATTGCTGGGTAGAGCAATCTTGGCTGTAGGTCCCTGCTTTTCATGACTTTGAGTAATTCTTGCCAATCCCATCTAGCCTGCAAAGTTTCCTTTGAGAAATCGGCTGACAGTCTTATGGGAACTCCCTTGTAGGTAACTAACTGCTTTTCTCTGGCTGCTTTTAAGATTCTCTCTTTATCTGTAACCTCTGGCATTTTAATTATGTCTCTCAGTGTGGAACTGTTTGTGTCCATCTTGTTTGGGACTCTCTGTGCTTCCTGGACTTGTATGTCTATTTCCTTCACCAAATTAGGGAAGTTTTCTTCCACTATTTTTTCAAATAGATTCCAATTTCTTGCTCTTTCTCTTCTCCTTCTGGCATCCCTATGATGAGAATATTGGTACACTTGAAGTTGTCCTAGAGACTCCTTACATTATCATTTTTTTTTTTTTTTTGGATTCTTTTTTTTCTCCTTGTTGCTCTGCTTGGTTGTTTTTTGCTTCCTTATGTTCCAAATCACTGATTTGATTCTCAGCTTCATCCACTCTACATCGATTCCCTGTAAATTGTTCATTTCCATTAGTGTATCCTTCATTTCTGCCTGGCTCTTTATGCTTTTGAAGTACACTCTGAATTCCTTGAGCATCCTTAAAACCAGTGTTTTGAACTGTGCACCTGACAGATTGCTTATCTCCATTTTGTTTAGTTCTTTTTCTGGAGTTTTGATGTATTCTTTCATTTGGGCCATGTTTCCTTGTCTCCTTATTTTGGCAGTCTCCTGTGTTTGTGTATTAGGTAGAATCACTATGACTCCCTGTCTTGGTAGTGTGTCCTGTAGGGTTAAGTGGCACAGCCTCCCCTATCACGCAAACTTGGTACCTGAGGCATGCCCTCTGTGTGGGCTGAGTACACCCTCCTCTTATAGTTGACTGCTGTTGGCAAGTCTATGGGACAGATTACCAGGCCAGTCAGCTGTAAGGACTGGCTGTGACCACTGACTACCAACCTCCACCCTCCGTGGAGGATCAACTATGCAGGGCAGGGTGGTGGTGTTCACATGGTCTATAGCTATCCACTGGGTTTCCTGGTTGGTGCAGGTCATGGTCAGCCACCACTTTTCTCTGCCTGGGGCCAGCCAGCATGAGCTACAAAGCAATGTGCAGATGGCTGCTACTTGTGCTGGGCATGGAGGTTCCCAGGAGGAGCCAAATGTGATCCAAAGCTGGCTGCTGCTGGTGCCAGGCCTGGGGCCGCTTAGCCAGAGGTAGGAGGGCTGGGGGGCAGGCTTGTAAATTGGGTGGGGTGGAGCCTCAGGTAAATGCCAGGGCAGGGCAAACAGTGTAAGCCAGGTTGAAGGAGTCTCAAATATGACTCCTGCCTGCCTGTTCTGTGACTCTGTGGGGGGAGGACTCAGAAAAGGCACAATGGCCTCTTCCCACCTTTCTGTCTGGGAGAAAGCTGTCCCCCAGTTCTCACCCTGATGCCAGACCCTTCAGTTCCTCCCTGTAAACCTCTGGTGCCTTTCAAGCTGCCACCCCAGTGGTGCTGGAGCTCAGAGGGAATGTGTCTGAGTAAGTTTAGCACGGACCCTTTAAGAGGAATTGCCAGGGACTCCAGTAGTTGATTAACCTACTCAAATCCCACTGGTTTTTACTGCCAGAAGTTATGGGGTCTTATCTTCCTGGCACTGGAACGCTGGGCTGGGACACCCCGCTCCTGAGATATTCCTACCAGATTTTTATCCACTACAAGTAGGTGTGGGGACCCTCCCATTGCATGTCTCCTCCTACCTTTCTGGATTGATGCAGGTTCTTTAGTTCCATAGTTGTCAGACTTCCATTCAACTCGATTTCTGATAGTTCTGAGTGATTCTAACTATCTTAAAGGTGTTAATCGTGTTCATTTCTAAACTCTGTACCACAAATCAGGAGCTCAATAAATATTGAATTAACATAGTTTCCTAGTTTGTTGTATCTTTCTCCTGATGTTATCTGCCTCTGGCCTGGTTCCTTTACCACGCTTGGATTAAACTTTACCTCTTATTGGCTGGTTCATATTTTTCTCTCCTCTGCCTTATTCTCCCTGTTAAAAAATGGGCAGAAGACCTGAACTGATATTCTTCCAAAGAGGAAATACAAATGGTCAACAGGTTTATGAAAAGATGCTCAATATCACTACTCATCGGGAAAATGCAAATCAAAGCCGCAATGAGATAGTACCTCATACCTGTTAGAATGGCTGTCATCAAAAAACAAGAGTTCACAACTGTTGGTGAGGATTTGGAGAAAAACAAACCTGTGCACTGTTGGTGGGAAAGTAAACTGGTGTGGCCACAATAGAAAACAGGATGGAGATTCAGCAATCCACTTCTGCATATTTATTTGAAGGAAATCAAATCATAATCTCAGGGAGATAGCTGTTACCTCTATCTCCTCACCTCACCACAGCATTATTCACAATAGCTGAGACATAGAAACAACCTAAATTTCCACTGACAGGTGGAAAAAGATGTGATATATACAATGGAATATTATTCAGCCATTCCTACAGAGAAGGAAATCCTGCCATTTGCAACAACGTAGATGGATATTAGGGACATTATGCTAAGTGAAACAAGCCACACAGAGAAAGACAAATACCAAAGCATATCATGTATATACAGCATCTATAAAGCCTAATTCATAGAAACAGAGAGGTATGGTGGTTGCCAGGCGCTGGGGGAAGAGGAGATATTGGTCAAAGGGTACAAACCTTCAGTTGTAAGATGAATAAATCCTGGGGATCTAATGTACAGCAGGGCAACTATAGTTTATATACTTGAAAGTTGCTAAAAAAGACTTTAAATGTCCTAACCACGGGGTGGGGGGGAAATAAAAGGTAATTATGTGAGACGACGGAGGTGTTAGCTAACTCTATGGTGGCAATCATTTTGTAATATATACACACCTATCCAATCATCGCTCTGTATACCTTAAACTCACACAATGTGTTGTGATAATTATATCTCAACAAAGCTGGGGAAAAAAGGGTAATTCTTAGCCAGAAAGTTATAAAGGAGAGTCTATTAAAATTTCATTACTGCCTTTTTTGTTATTCTGTTTCATTTATAGAAAACCTTATACATTGGTGACTTCAGATAGTTTACCTTTATCTTGATTTGATTTTCAACATTTACACTCAGGTTACTCAGTGCATTTAAAGCCTTTTCTTTAATACTGTAGTTGGGATCGTTGATTTTGCTTCCGACAATTGGAATACCACCCAATTCACGAATAATGACCTAAGATGGAAAAAAACAGGACCATAAATTCAATATGCATTCCCTCTTTGTATCCACAAATACAAATAAAAAAAATTAATAACTCTGGAAATATCTTTTCCATATACCATCTGTAATTCCTATTTAAAAAATTTTATCATCAATAATATTACAGGTAAAAAAATCAATTGAAAATAAATTAAAATATGTAATTATTTAAATTACAGCATGGTGATACACAGAGATTTAATGCACAGCTACTATAATGATCTCAAAGCAATTTATAAACAAAATTATTTTACTTTGAAATAAATTATATGACTTCACTATACAGGCAAATTTGTGAAAGTATTATGATTTAGAACAGCGGTCCTCAACCTTCTGGACACCAGGGGCTGGTTTTTCCATGGCTGGTGAGGGGGGGCAGCGGACAGAAAGGAGGGGGTGTACAGGCGAGCTTCCCTCTGCAGACTGGGTCCTTCCTAAGAGGCCACAGACGGCACTGTTCTGCAGCCCGGGGCTTGGGGACTCCTGACAGAATACTGAAGTGGTGCTTTGTTAAAATGTATTCTTTGGAATACTAATCCCCCAAGATGTTAATGGATGTCCCATTTTAAAAAGGGGAGGTTTTATGGTTAGGTGTGAGAAACTTTGGGTAGAACAAGGGCGAACAGTTTCCTTACTGTGATGCATTAATGTTCATATGCATTGGGAAGCTCCCCGCGGTGAGCACTGAATACAGTACAGATGAATTCTGAGTAACAGGGGTTTGAAATGCGCAGGTACGCTTACACATGGATTTTTTTCAATAAATACTGTTAATGCATTTTCTCTCCCTTATGATTCCCTTAATGACATTTTCTTTTCTCTAGCTTACCTTATTCTGAGAATACAGTATACTATATATATATATATATATATATATATATATATATATATATATATATATATTTATCACAAAATATGTGTTAATTGACTGTTTATGTTATTGGTAAGGCTTCTGGCCAATGGTAGGCTACAAGTAGTTAAGTTTTGGGGGGGTGTCAAAAGTTATTTGAAGATTTTCAACTGTGTGGAGGTTGCTGCTCCTAATCCTGCACTGTTCAAGACTCAACTGTTTCTATGAAGCAGAACAAAGGGGCTGTTCCTCAGTGGCGAGGGCACGGGAGAAACAACTGGTAAGATCCTGCAGAACTGGAGTTTGAAAAATGGTTTCCAAGTTTTCAAAAAAAAAAGTAACTTGGATATTTCTCACAAGCAATTGCAACACTATAATAGATACCATGTGCCTTTCACCCTGACACTGAAAGACAAAATTACTTCAATTGTTTCAGGAAGAGGCTGAAAATGATTACCGTCATTTTTACCAACAGCCCAATACCCTTACTCTGGTGTTAATGAGACAGCACTGAGCGAGAAAAAAATTCTCCCTCTGCAATTTCAGGTTCAGGTTCTTCCCAAGGACTTGTGGTTACTAGAAAACAGGCTTTTTTTTTTCCTTTTCTTTTCTCCCTACTGTACTGCTAAAGCAGATCAAGGCACTATAATTAATGATAAGGGACACTAACTCCCATTACCCAAGAAACTGCTTATCCACCAGTGGCTATTGACTCACTGTGAGTACAATTCGTTTCAAAAGGATATAAAACTACAGCATCAGAAATACCCCAATAGAGGCATGCTAATAATTATTCTCTGTTGTTTTTGTTTGCCTGGCACCCCTCTTTCCACTGGGGCAGACATGGCACCTCCTCTATCCAATATAGTCCTCGATGGGACTGCTGGTCAGCTGTGTTCACATCGTCCCTGCTTTCTGGCCGTAGGATGCTCATGTGAGCCAGGCCTTGCTAATCATGGTCCATGGTGCTTTGACCCAGCAACTGATCCAAAGAGTGAGCACTTGATCTTAGCATGGCAGCTCCAATGTCTGGATTATGAGCTATAGGAATGAAGGCTTCAGAGGCCAGTTGCTTTGTTTCCATCCTGTGAAGAAAGCTTCTTTGTGGCCAGAGAGACAAAGACCAATACACAAAAGGAAGCCCCGGTAAAGCAAAGAGAGAAGATAAAGAGAGCTCTAACAACACTTTCAAAAGCCTTGAACTGTGTTCACTTGCATCTGAAAGCAGTGCTATTCTTGGATGTCCAAGTTAACTGAGCTCAGTATTTCCCCTTTCTGGTTCAGAATAATTTAAGCCGATTTCTGTCACTTGCAACTGAAAGAATGTGAGCAAAACACAAATATTCTTTATATTTCATTGTAAGTCACTAGAGCTACACAGTAAATCTTGCCATACTGGAGAAAACTGGACTGAAATAAAGTATAAATTCAAATTAATTTTGCATTCATGACCATGTTAACAAAGGGCATTAGCTGAAAATAATCACAAAAAATTTCCTACTCTTTCTCCACTGGAGTGGGGTGGGGGCAGAGACGAACACATTCAAATTAAGCTCTTTAGCCTTGGTGTTAAGTCTCTACTTGTAGAAGCTGTTTTCATTGGTTACAACCTTCAGAAAGAGCAGGGACCACCTGCACTAGAACCATCTGCGTTATTACACTGTAAGCATGCACTTAAATGTTCTGTTGCTGAGTTTCAAATAATCAAAAAGGCCATGCAATGCTAAGTGTTAATTAGACACACTTATTATGAATGTAATACCTGTGACCAACTTCATAGGGATCTAGCAACCTATTAAGCTGTGCTTTTCAGAAGTAAACAAAACTTATGCCATAGATATAAGTAGCCACATTGTACAGATGAGGAAATTGAGGCTCTGGGAGGTTACTGCTCAGGGTCACAATGACTGCTGGTGTGAAAGAATGAGAGGAGCCTGTTGACACTGCGGTACTTACTTGGTTAGTTGAAAAGGCTGCATTGTTACCCAGAGTGACCAAAGCTCTTTCAATAATTACAGGATCCCCAGTTGACTTAAGCAGGTAAAGGAGTTTCTGAAGTTGTTCAGCATTTAGGACATCATCGTATGAACCATTGGTTAAATCTTCTGCATAAGAAGAAAATTATTTAAAGTTCACCTAAAAGCAGTATGAGATATAAAAAATTTTAAAAACAGCATCAAATGCCCAGATGCCAGGCTTAGTGTTAGGTACTTATGTGCTTTATCTTGTTTAATCCTCAAGGAACCCTGGGAAGAAGGGACTACTGTAATTCTCAATTCCAGGTGGGAAACTGAGGCTTACAGACATTAAGAAATTAGTCAGTTGGTATTTCGGTAAGACACTACACGCAAGTAACACACACCCCTAACGCCAGCTGCATTTTCTGTTTCTTTTAAAAATCAGGTGCACACATCCAGTGAAACCCACGCCTATGGGAATGAGATTTGCATTTAAGCAGACCTTTTCTGATCACAATTTTAAGAGCAGCTCCGGCAGGAGGAGAGGTTAGGCGGGTAACCCAGTCATGTTTCTGGTGTGGCATTTTTGTCTGCTCTATAAGAACAAGGAATCAGTGACTGTGATGCTAGGTAGCAGTGCTGTCCTGCTGGGGGAGCTACAAGAGAAAAGCTGTCATTCTGAGTGAATGCTGGGATAGTCAAATGCCAGATCTGCTTAGTGACTTTTTAGAATTTGTAGCTCTAACCTGTAAAAAATTTCTTTGCAGGAATCATCACAAGAAAAACAAAAACCATTTTTTATAACACTATGATTACAGGTCACACAGCACATGTGTCTGTAACACACTACTGGGAGTGGGGAAGGGGAGAAGGTTATACAAACTAGGTCCTATATGATGTCACATCTGCGCCTTTCTTTTAAAAAACATGTACCAAGTTATTATAGATGGTTATCTTTGGGTACTGGGATTAAAAACGACTTTTATTTTCTACCCTGTGCTAATGAGTAATTTCTGACCTTTTAAAAAATAATAAATAGGTTTTACTGCTGTAAACGACATGTATTACTGCTGTAACAAAATTATTAAGTCTACTGCTTAAAGGAGAATCACAGCAATGATGGGAGAAAGGGACAAATATAGATTATGGGAACCAATAAGTGATACGATGTCCTGAAGATGCCAAATAAGAAAGAAATCAACTGTTAGGAAAATATGAAAGCTAAAGAGCCAGCACATTCTCACTCCTAGGTGTTTTTTTTTTTTTTTAAGTATTTTATTGTTGTTCACTTACAGTTGTCTGCATTTACCCCCCACCCCCAACCCCAGGCAAACCCACCTCCCTCCCTTGCTTCCACCCTCCCCCTTGGTTTTGTCCATGTGTCCTTTATAGCAGTTCCTGAATACCCTTGTCCCCATTATCCCCTTCCCCTCCCCTCTGGTTACTGCCAGATTGTTTTAAATTTCAATGTCTCTGGTTATAATTTGTTTCTCTGGTTGTATTTTGCTTGCTTACCTCACAAGCGCCTTGGCTGTGACTGATCTGAATTTCCCAGTAGCTGATCTGGCCTCGGTGCCTTCACTCCTGAGTCCTCATACGAAACTTTTTAACATTTCATATAGTAGAGGCTGCATGATGATGTACTCCTTGAACTTGACCTTATCTGAGAAGCACTTTATCTGCCCTTCCATTCTAAATGAAAGTTTTGCTGGATAGATTATTCTTGGTTGTAGGTCCTTGCTTTTCATGATTT
>PVJI01018028.1:0-34245 GCA_004026765.1 Micronycteris hirsuta
CTAATTTTATTATGGGGTTCGCCCTCATGGCCATATATAAACCTAATCAGTCTTCAAAAGCCTCACTTTCAAATACCAGCACATTGGGGTTAGGACTTCTACATATGAATTTGGGGAGATACAAACATTTAGTCCATAACAAAGTGGAAAAAGGCCTGGCCATCTTAGCCCTGTTTGAGACAATCCATTCACAACTCAACTTCTCCCTCCATTCATCCTGCTTCCTTCCACAGGTACTGATCCTAAGGGCTCCTTAATAAACATGCTGGTAGCTAAACTAAAGTTAACCAGGGGAACCTCCTCTGGAACAGTATCTTACACCTGCTCTGCACTTTACAAGTAGATTTTTACAACATGTTCTCATTACTTTCTTTAATCTTCATGAACAGCATTGTGAGGGATCACTATTTTTCTGCTTTAAGGATCAGAGAGAGTACTTGCCTAGGGGAAGGAACAAGGCTGGAATTTAATCATGGTCTCCAGACTTTATCCTTTAGTAGGGTGAGTAGGTCTGGAAAAAAAGAAAAAGAAAAAGAAAAAAAAGGAACAACAAAGCAGGCCTGTACCATAGGCCTAGTCAGAGAACTTGGTGCCCAGAGTGTGAACACTCAGGCCTCTATTCTCTAACAAAACTGCACTACCATTTCTGAGAATGTACTTATTTAGATGCCAACATGTACATGTTACACTCAAAAGCCAGAGGTATTCAAAACATTAGAGAGACCAGCAAAACCTTAACATGTTAGCTGTCCTAATGAGTTTTCAGTTGTTCTCTCTGGGAAAATAACAGGCGAAGCTGCTGTAATTCTTTCCAAGCAATATGGCACCTAGGACACAGAGATACAAATAGTCTCCTTAGCAATCACCACAAATGCTGGAAGATGCAATCCTGGTCTCTATTCAAGCAGCAGATCACATGGGGTCAGGTACTGTTTATTCCTCTAGCAGAAATCACACATCTCTGGGATTTTAATTGCATCCTGAAGATCAGTAAGAAAAGAAGGAAGCAGAAGAAGTGAGAGCAGTTACTAATGAACATGTAGTGAACACAAAACATTCAGCTAGCTTCTTTGAAGCATATACTTTTATAAAATGTGCTCCAGAATCCAAGCTTACACACACACAGTTTTCAGGACTTCTAACACTGCCTTCTCTTCATTGTAATTCTAAACTCACAAACCAAGCTCATTATGAGAAGGTTTGGTTTGATAGGCCTTTCCAGTTATACAAGTAATTGACCATTATATGTTTGCCTCATCCAGCATTAGTTTTAACAATCTTGCCTCCCAAAAGACCATAATATTGAGCAATCTTGGAGTCAAACTGAAACTAAAGGCTGTAAATCAATGTTATTCCTTTTCATTAACATAGCCTTGCTGGGGTAGCAGGTGGTGACTGGTCCGTCATATAATAAATTGCTGAGTCCTTGACAGATGGGGGTTTACATTTTCTGTTGCTTTTCTAAACTCTATTTCATTTATTTATTTAAAAAACATTTATTGATGTGTCCTTGATATGAATATGCATCAGGTGCAATTACAAAGTATTGCTATACAGTGTCATAATTAGTTTAACAAAATTACTCCAACAATTTGAACCATAATTGTTTAATCATATTTATGTCACTTGTAATTTACAGGACTAGAGATTTTACAGAAGAAAAGCACCTTGTTTCTCATATGCATAAGAAGAGTAATACTATTTTCAAGCATCAAAAAAAGGACTTTATAAAACTGCCAGAGTTATCTTATGTCACAAATCAATTTTCAATCTTTAAAAGGAATTTCTTTGGCTGGTTGGCTTGGTTGGTTGGAGCATCATCTGGTGCACCAAAAGATTGCTGGTTCCATTCCCAATCAGGGAACATACCTAGGTTTCAGACTTGATCCCTGGTTAGGTCACGTACAGGAGGCAACCGATCCAAGTTTCTCTCTTACATCGACGTTTCTCTCTCTTCCCCTCTCTCTCTCCTTTCCTCTCTGTAAAACCAATAAACATATCCTCGGGTGAGGATTACAAAAGAAATTTTTTTTTTAAATAATAGCTTTGGAAACCTGACCTCTAAGGGAAAAGAAATGACATTTTTATCTCATTGTGGTTTTAATTTGCATCTTTCTGATGGCTAGTGGTGCTGAGCATCTTTTCATATGTCTCTGGACCCTCTGTATGTCCTCCTTGGAGAAGTATCTGTTCAAGTCTTTTGCCCATTTTTTTAATTGGGTTTTTTGTCTTCCTGGAGTGGAGTTGTGTGAGTTCTTTACATATTTTGGAGATCAAACCCTTGTCCGAGGTATCATTGGCAATTATGTTTTCCCATATAGTTGGTTCTCTTTTCATTTTAATGCTGCTTTCTTTAGCCATACAGAAGCTTTTTAATTTGCTGAGGTCCCATTTGTTTATTCTTTCCTTTATGTCCCTTGCTTTAGGGGACATATCAGTGAATATGTTGCTGCGTAGAATGTCTGAGATTTTCCTGCCAATGTTTTCCTCTAGGATTTTTATGGTGTCACGACTTACATTTAAGTCTTTTATTCACCTTGAATTTATTTTTGGGTATGGTGTAAGTTGGTGATCGAGTTTCATTTTTTGCATGTAGCTGTCCAGGTCTCCCAACACCATTTGTTGAAGAGGCTGTTTTTATTCTATTTTATGTTTCTTCCCCCTTTGTCAAATATTAATTGCCCGTAGAGACTTGTGTTTATTTCTGGGCTCTCTGTTCTGTTCCACTGCTCTATGAGCCTGTTTTTATGCCAGTACCAGGCTGTTTTGATGACAGTGGCCTTGTGATACAGTTTGATATCAGGTATTGCGATCCCTCCTACTTTGTTCTTCTTTCTCAAAATTGCTGTAGCTATTCAGGGTTGTTTATGGTTCCATAGAAATTTCTGAAATGTTTGTTCTATATCTGTGAAATATGTCATTGGTACTTCGATAGGGATTGCATTGAATCTATAGATCACTTTGGGTAGTACGGCCATTTTGATGATGTTAATTCTTCTAATCCATGAGCATGGTACATGCTTCCATTCATAAACAAAGCAACAGACAAGTGTTGGAGAGGATGCGGAGTAAAGGGAACCCTACTGCACTGTTGGTGGGAATGCAGACTGGTGAAGCCACTGTTGAAAACAGTATGGAACTTCCTCAGAAAACTAAAAATGCAACTGCCTTTTGACCCAGCAATTCCACTGCTGAGATTATACCCTAAGAGCCCTGAAACACCAATCCAAAAAAACCTATGCACCCCAATGTTCATAGCAGCACAATTTACAATAGCCAAGTGCTGGAAGCAACCCAAGTGCCCATCAGCAAATCAGTGGATCAAGAAACTCTGGTACATTTACACAATGGAATTCTATGCAGCAGAGAGAAAGAAGGAGCTTATACCCGTTGGGAAAGCATGGATGGAACTGGAGAGCGTTATGCTAAGTGAAGTAAGCCAGGCGGTGAGGGACAAATACCCTATGATCTCACCTTTAACTGGAACATAATCAACAAAAGAAAAAAGCAAGCAAAATATAACCAGAGACATTGAAATTAAGAACAATCTAACAATAGCCAGAGGGGAGGGTGGAGGGGACTGTGGGGAGAAGGGTTTTCAGGAACCACTATAAAGGACACATGGACAAAACCAAGGGGGAGGGTGGAAGCAAGGGAAGGAAAGGCAGACAACTGTAATTGAATAATAATAAAGTAATTTAAGAAAAAAGAAATGACATTTTTAAATAATATCTTTAGCTTTTTCTTTACTGGCTGCTACATGAAGGAAACAGACCAAAGGCAGGCAGCCTGCAGTACCTAGGAACTGAATAGGAATGGAGGTAAGTTTTGATGGTATTGTACTCTCCACTTTCATCTTACTTTCCTTTTTTCTGACCTTTTATTCTCCTCCCCATTTTCAGTTTTCCTGCCTAAGGGCCTATTAATGGAATTTAAAAGATGAAAAAGTTTCTAGTCCATGACTGGTGGAAAATATAAGCAAGTTTTGACTTTCTCATTGTAAATGAAATTTTGCCACTTTTTTGACATGCCCCATAGGTCATAGTTAGGGATACAACTTCAGAAGCCACAACAGTGGGTACTTGATATGCTGTCAGAATATCACTGTTTCCAAAATACTGTGAAATTTCACAGTGATTTGTGGAGCAATTTTGAAATTCAAGTTACAGAATGTTTCAATCGTATAGAGGCAATTTGTAGCAAGCTGCCAGTGGCAGCAGTGGGTGTTTTAATGTATGCGCACTCACTTCTATTCCAATTTTAGGTAAGTAGAGTTCTAATCTTGAGGGAGTTTTCCCTCCACTTTCTGGGGCACCTGTCTTCCTGTCTACTTGCATAATACTGTAACTACCATCATCGTATGATGGTAGGAGAAAAGCCAGAGAAAAAATAATTCTACCTCTCAAGGAATTTGATTTAAAAAATATAAAACTTTACAACTGGAAGGGAATTGAACATTTCTGATTTGTCTTGTTCACTGCAATGAATGTTTGGGAAATATTTATTGAATAAATGAATATATTAGTTAACCATCCCACTTCCACCTCCATTTTCAGTGTTTTCTGTAAGTATGAATCCCCTGGGGAGGTTCTTAAAATGAAGATTTTGGACCCGCCAGGGTGGCTCAGTTGGCTGCGGGTTTGATTCCGCATTGGAGCACATATGGGAGGCAGCCTATTGATGTCTCTCTCTCTCTCTGTTTCTGTCTGTCTCTCTCTAAAAATCAGTGGACAAGTCTTTGAGTGAGGATAAAAAAATAACATTTTTTAAAACTGCAGATTCTGATTCAGTAGGTCTAGGGAAAGGGGCTCTAATTCTGCATTTCCAACAAAGCTCTGAAGTGATCAGATATTGTTAGTCTGGGGACCGCACTTCGAATAGCAAGGTTCTAAATCACAACTTTCAATATCCTTATTATTTCAACCTTAAAAATACACAACAGAATTTTCCTATGGTAGTGTCTATTTTATTTTATTCATTAGAGTAGCAATTTTAAAATTAGACTGTGCTACAATTGGCCCTGTTGCATTACAAATGAGTATTTGGGGACTGTACACTAAATAAACTGATTTATCTAGTTGCAAAGAGGCATACTTAAGAGGTTTCATTTTTTTCTTAGTATTTTAAATTTATTTTTCAATTACAGTTGACAAATAATATTATATTAGTTTCAGGCATACGACATAGTGATTAGACATTTATATAAATTACAAAGTAATCACTCGATAATTCTAGTACCCATATGATACCATACATAGTTATTATAATATTATTGACTATATTCCCTGTGCTGTACTTACATCCCTGTGACTATTTTTATAACTGACAATTTGTACTACTTAATCCCTTTTACATTTTTCACCCATTCCCTAAACTTCATACAATCTGTTGACCATTGATTGGGTCTCATATCTATAAGTTTGTTTCTCTTTTGTTTATCCGTTTATTTTGTTTTGGGGGGGATTCAATGTATAAGTGCAATCATATGGTATTTGTTTTTCTCTGACTTGCTTCACTTACTTGCTTTCATAGAGGACCTAATATCCTCTAGGTCCATCCATGTTGTCACAATGGCAAGATTTCATTTTTTTTTTATGGCTGAGTAAATGTGCCATCGTATATGTGTACCACGCCTTCTTTAAACATCAATGAACACTTAGGCCGTTTCTTTATCTTTGCTATTGTAAATAATGCTGCAATAGGGGAGCACAGGGGAGCATATATCTTTCACATTAGTGTTTTGATTTCTCCAGGTAAATACCTAGAAATGGAATTGCTGGGTCATGTGATAGTTCTATTTTTAGTTTTTTGAGGAACACCCATACTGTTTTCCATAGTGGCCTTACTAATCTGCATTCCCACCAACAGTGCACAGGGGTTCTCTCTTCTCCACACCCTTACTAACACTTGTTGTTTGTTAATTTGTTGATGACAGCTATTCTGACAGGTGTAAGTTGATATCACATTGTGGTTTTCATTTGCATTTCCCTGATAATCACTGATGTTGAGTACCTTTTCATATGTCTGTCAGTCATCTGTAGTTTTAAATCTGTGTTCGTTTATGAAATTAGCATATCTTTCATATACAATGAAACTTTAGCTGATTCAGATCTCTGTAGGTGGACATCCCTAGAGGAAGCGCACTTATTTTCCTAGATGCTATCCCATTTGCCTTTTGAATTTGAAGAAGAAATTTTGAAGAGCATGGTGGTGCTAGGGTTCTACCAACCTGAGTACATCTACATGCTGAGAGGAGGAGCCTGTATTAGTTATCTATTGCTGCTTATCTCTGCTCTGTCATGACGGGGGCTTCAGCTGGGTGATTCAGAAACCAGAGGACTGAAACCATCTAAAGGCTTGACTGAGGCATGAGATGTTCCAAGGTGTAACTGGAAAAGAGACCGGTGTTTGGGCTGCCTGTCACTACCAAACCCAATAAGCAATGACAGCGGTTGAATCTTTATGGGTGCTTTTTTCAGATGGCCAGCAATCTGAGAAGATGGTGGGTTCATACCCTAACAGACTATCTTGTCTTTTCTTTCCAGGCCAACCTTTTTATACCAGGGAATAAACAAGGTGTGGTGAGGGCTTTGAAGTTCGGAGGGGATTAGGTGAGCTATGCTGCAACATTCCTATCCTGGGCTGTTCCCAGGGGCGGGTGGTTGTCTGTCTCTCCCTGGAACACAAAGGCCCGCATGCCTCCAGTTGTCCCCAGGTGGTAATCTTTAGCAGTGCCCAGGAGGAGGTCGGCTGTTTTCCCAGAAGCCAGGATGGGCCTTATCTGTAGTTTCTGAAACAAAGGCTTTAACATATACATTACTTGCTAGGCTTATAACTTTTTGCCTTAAACTAAAATTTTCCAACTCTTGAGTCCCCTACCAAAGGGACTCATAGCTGGCTACTTGATGCTGACAAGTTGATTCCTCTCCACAGAGCTCTCTTTATAGATGAATATCTCTACACAGGGACATTTCCACAGGGCTGCTGGATTGTCAATATGGTGGCTGGCTTCCCCCAGAATGAGTGAGCTGACAAAGACAAACATAGACCTTTCTCTTTTCCCTGAACCTGCTGACAAGTCAGACCTTCCAATATGATTCTTCAACTTCTTGTTCTTTGTCTCGTGATTGATTTGACTCTTTGTCTCCCTGAAACCAGCTCACCACAGAGAAAAACTTTTCTCTTCAGATCACTATTAAGACTTCTGTTTGTAAAAGAATGCAAGCTATAAATCACCTCACCTGTAATTTATCCCCTCTACAAAAGTCTAAGACAAAAACCACCCTGCCGAGACACTCTGATCTTCAAATCTAGGGCGTTTCCTCTATTATAATAGCCTTAATAAAATGAGAGTGGGACAGATGGAAGGCTATCCTTGTTACCATGTAACCCTGGAAATCGCATAACTTCACTTTCATCACATTTTGAAGGAAGGAGTATCAAAGAATTAGGATATATTTTAAAACCACCTAGAGTCATAGTCAATGGCAGCAGCTGGAATTGCCCAAGAAGATAGGCAGTAACAATAATAGCTTGTTCTAGCATTCTATCAACATAAGTATTATAATTTTCATTTTTCTTGCCTGATGGAATTTAAATAATATATAGAAAGTTACCTCAGTCCAAATAGTACTATGGCAGGTGCAACATATTTGCTCTAGTCTGACTCTTTACACAAGAAGATATTTGTTCAATCAATCTTTATATAGAGAAGGCTTTTTATCCAAGCATTTGTCTCTCTACATTGTACAGTCTACAAGCTGTCAATCCCACCACTACTACAGCCAATATAGAAAATCAGAACTGTAAAGTGCACTTTGTAAAACATCGGTGACCCACGCTTTATGCTGAACAAAGAGAGAGACCCTTTAGTCATTGACGTAAGAGATTCTGGGAACAAAGCCTTATATTGTTAAGCAAGATAATGAATAAACTGATTGTTAAGATTCATAGCAATTATTTTATTTGGAAGATGTTAGGAAAAGAGGGGAAAATCTACTGAAAACAAATTTGTATTAAAATTAAATAAAAAATGCTCAATTATAACTGTTGTAGGTCTAATGGTCAATTTTTCACCTAGCTATTAGTGGCTATTGGATTCATGATTTACAAAGAGAATGTTTGACCCAAGAAAAGTAATTAACAGCCCTTTCTCAACCAAAGATTCAATGCTTAAGTTCTTTGAAAGCTGAGAGAAATTGCATAAGAATCAATAGAATAAAATCAATTTCAAAACATTGTTTACATAATGCTTTTTGGATTCAGGAAATAGGCAGATTCTTTTTTTTTCTTTTCTTTTTTAAAATTATTTTATTGTTGTTCAATTACAGTTATCTGCATTTACCCTCCCCTGACCCAGGCAAACCCACCTCCCTCCCTTGCTTCCACCCTCCCCCTTGGTTTTGTCCATGTGTCCTTTATAGCAGTTCCTGAATACCCTTGTCCCCATTATCCTTTTCCCCCTCCCCTCTGGTTACTGCCAGAATGTTCTAAACTTCAATGTCTCTGGTTATAATTTGTTTCTCTGGTTGTATTTTGCTTGCTTACCTCACAAGCGTCTTGGCTGTGGCTGATCTGAATTCCCCGGTAGCTGATCTGGCCTCGGTGCCTTCGCTCCTGAGTCCTTATATAAAACCTTTTAGCATTTCATATAGTAGAGGCTGCATGATGATGTACTCCTTGAACTTGACCTTATCTGAGAAGCACTTTATCTGCCCTTCCATTCTAAATGACAGTTTTGCTGGATAGATTATTCTTGGTTGTAGGTCCTTGCTTTTCATGATTTGAAATACTTCTGTCCAGCCCCTTCTTGCTTGGAAGGTCTCCTTTGAGAAATCCGCTGACAGTCTTATGGGAATTCCTTTGTAGATAACTGTCTCCTTTTCTCTTGCTGCTTGCAAGATTTTCTCCTTATTCTTAATCTTGGGTAATGTAATTATGATGTGCCTTGGTGTGTTCCTCTTTGGGTCCCACTTCTTTGAGGTTCTCTGAGCTTCTTGGATTTCCAGGAAGCCTATTTCCTTTGCCAGATCTGGGAAGTTCTCCTTCATTATCTGTTCAAAAATACGTTCAATTTCTTGTTCTTCCTCTTGTCCTTCTGGCAGCCCTATGATCCGGATGTTGGGTCATTTACAAATGTCTCTGAGGTTCCTGAGTCCCTCCTCAGTTTTTTG
The DNA here is from genome assembly GCA_004026765.1 of Micronycteris hirsuta. Taxonomy (NCBI): domain Eukaryota; kingdom Metazoa; phylum Chordata; class Mammalia; order Chiroptera; family Phyllostomidae; genus Micronycteris; species Micronycteris hirsuta. The sequence continues at coordinate 9,174 of PVJI01018028.1, forward strand.
AATTCTTGTTTCTTCCTTCTGGTCTACACCATTGGTTTGAGTCCCAGCTTCCTTTTTTTCCTGATTGGTTCCCTGTAGATCATCCCTCATTATCTTTATCGTATCCTTCATTTGTTCATTTATTTGTGTCCACCTTTCTTCCAGTTTTGTTAGCATTTTGATTACCAGTGTTTTAAACTGAGCATCTGATAGGTTGACTATGTCATCATCCATTAGTTGTAATTTGTTCTGATCTTTCATTTTGGCCACGTTCATTCTTTTTATCTTGGCGCACCTGTCGGATTCTTAGGCGTTTGCCGGTGCCCAGCAACCTGGGTTGTTTTTTTTGTGATGTTTCCTCTGAGGGCGGGGCCTGGGAGGGAGCAATGGCGACTGCCATTCGCCGCCGGCTCCCTATTACCCTCTGCTCCCTAGTTCCTTACTGGCTCCTCTGCCAGTCTCAGCCCTGCTGATTCCCACTGGCCTCTCCGGATACGCTGCCGGCCTGCGGGGTTCACCCGTTGTTCGGGTCGTGTTTTATTTAAGCGCTCGCGGGGTGAGTCCCTCCAGGCAAATTGCCTCTCACTCCGCTCCTCCGCTTGGTTCTGTCCCACTTATCAGCCTGGATGTACTTCCTCTCCCACTTCCTGGGTGTCAGACTTCCCTTCAGTTCATTTCTGTCCATTCTGGTTGTTTATTTTTCGCTATCGAGTTTGTTGTTTAAACTCTCTGGTTGTGAGCGGCGGCAAAGTGCATCCACCTACACCGCCATCTTGGTGGAAGTCCCAAATTCTGATTCTCATTAATAAGGGGTATCTAGGAAAAAATATATATAATATAATTAACTGCTATTGGCTTTCTCTTCTGCCATAGTTGAATCTGAGTCTTGAAGCCAGAGAAATAAATTGCTATGGAGCACAAAAAGCACTGACTACTATGTCTTCTCTCGGAAATTACATCTCCATCAGTTCTGTTCTCTAAGTATAATTTGAGTTTATTGGTCTTGAGGCATTACAGAGATGTGTCCACATAGGGCAGCTAGTTACAGGGCAAAGACTCATGACCCAACCCAGTTTATTCCCACTTGGTGGCCACCCAGTGAGGTGTTGATGTTCAGGAGCAGAACTTGTGTGCAAACTGAGTGGGGTTACCTGGCACTTGATTCTTAGTTTAGCAATCACAGTAGAAAGACAGTACATTTCTTTCTAGATGCCTGATAGGTAAATGCTGTAGAAATCTATTATACCAAGGAATAAATTAGGCCATCAGTCAATTGCAAATTTGGGGGCTCTAATTTTAATGGGCTGTAGAAGCTCTTCTTGATGGGTGATCAAAGGATGTAGTGGGAAAAATAAAGAAAAAAAGACTACAGCTTTGGGGTTGAGATATAAGGAAGATGTGAGCCTAGGAATCACAATATTGGAGGATTGAGAGCTGATCTCCCCGGGATACTCTTCTTGTGTTCAAAATGTAGTTTTGAATTCAAATACTCATTGGCCATCTACCCAGCATTTATATGATAAAAACCTTATAACTTCTTCCACTCCAGATTATGCCAGAGTCAAGTTTTTATCTTCTAGCTCATGGGAATAATGTTGGGAAAGTCATTTCAAAGAAGGAATGACAGAATTTGAATATAACAGTTTTGTAATTCTTAATGAATTACTGGGTCTATGCAGTAATTATCCATTAATGAAAAAATCACAAAAAGAAAGAAAACCAGACATGATGTATCTCATGCTGGAAGTGCTTAAGAACACACATGTAGTAAATAGTCTTTACCTCCACAAAAATCAGAACTGAGTCTGATTATACCTTGAGATCTAATTGCCTATTTGTAGGGAAAAAAGAGGAGGGAGAAACATCATAAATGAGACCCTGGAATTAGCAAAATCCAGAATGTGTAAAAGTGTACAGGACAAGAATCTAGTTTTTATAACAATTAGAGAGAGGGAGAGAAAACAGCTGTATCAAACAATCACAATGTATAAATTGTATTTGGATCCCAATCCAGACGATAAAAGTTTCTTTTTTTAAATTTAGGTGTTTTTAATAATTGTGGTAATACACACAATGATATAAAATTTACTATCTTACCTATTTTTAACCCTACAATTCAGGGGTATCAAGTACACCCACATTGCTGTGCAACCATCACCACCAGGCATCTCCAGAACGCTTCATCTTATAAAACTGAAACTCTGTACTCATTAAACAATTCCCCATTCCTTAACCCCCGCCCCTGACAACCACCATTGTCTTTTTTCTACCATGTTTTTATGAATTTGACTACTCTAAAAACCTCATATAAATAGAATTACACATTTTTTGGCTTTGTTACTGGCTTATATCACTTAGCTTAATGTCCTAAAAGTTTATCCATATTTTAGCATGTGTCAGAATTTCATCCCTTTTTAAGGCTGAATAGTAGATATATATAACACATATATGTATATATCTCACATTTTGTTTATCATCATCAATGGACACTTCAGTTACTTCTACCTTTTGACCATTGTGAATAATGCTGATATGGAAAAAAATATTTCAAGCTCTGGCCAAATTGATGTGTAATCCTTCCTCTTTCTCTGCTCCTGCTGATTGGAAAATGGAGACATTGTGGTCTGCAATGCAGATATGAACAACACCCCAGAGATGGTGAAATAATACGATGAAAGGACCCTGGGTCCCCAACAGTTTATTGGAACAGAGCCATCATCAGCTTATGAGAGAGAAATAAAAATTGCATTTATAAAGCTTTGGCAAGAGCTTTACTTATAGGATAGAGTCTAACTCATCTTTTCTCAACTCTCCCCATTGGTGGAGGAAGGATGTCCTTGCTTTACCTAATATTTTCACCCAACCCTCCATGAGAAAACTATCCTGCCCCTAATGTTTATGTATTTGGGTCGGAGTCTGATCTATCAATATGAAAGCCTGTGCTCTTGCTCTGAGCACTAATGTGGATATAATTCCTTATTGATATTCAGCATGTATGACTTCTCTCGCTTTGAAGTCTGAGTACCAGCGAGGAACAATGTGTTTAATATGGTATTTTAGGATTTACTGTTATTTGTAATTTTTATCTGGGCACTTCAACCAAGTATTTCAGTGTTGTTTCCTATCTATAATTTTATTTAGTATATTAAGCATGATATAAATATTTCGGTAAATTATATATGAAAACAAATTGGATTTTATTACAGCATTGTCCAATTACATTTTTTATGCTTTATTTAACACTTTATTCCCAGAGTAATCCCTAATGGGCAATTAAACTGAGTTACTGAGAGTGAAAGTTTCTTGCAGGCCACAGCAGCCATATGTTACATCAGACATAAAGCACTTATAACCAAAAGCAAGTCAACTAAGTTATGTCATCCATCAAGCAAAGCTCATGCAGTCTTATCTGATATCCCAGAAGGAGCAATGCTCTGTGTGTGCACTTCATTTTATTTTATTTTTTAAATTGTTATGTGTTTACCTGACCTAAAACTGATGACAAATGCCAGGAAAAGAGATCTTAAATGCTACTGTTTTGCTCCTGTTTTATTTTCTTGTACTGAATTGTTACTTGGTAGATGGTATTTTGCTACACAGCAAGAAATCACAAAACCTTATCAATTCTACTGAATCTACGTTTCCAATTCATCCACTTCTCTTTTATCCACTGCCTCCTTCCTAATACAACCACTGTCTTCTCCCACTTGAATTAGTATAATAATGTCTAAACTAGTTTCTTGATATCCATTCTGGCCTCTTCCAATCCATTTCCCCTCCCCCCCCCACCCCGACAACAGCTAGAGGGATCTTTTTAAAAAGGTAAATCTGATTATTTCATACTCAAGCTTACAACTCTTCAAGTTTACATTTGCTCTGAATGAGGCTTCCAAAGCCCCTCGTGGTCCGGCTTCCCATTCCCTCTCCAACTGGTGGCACTTTCAGTACTTCCCCACGTACTCACTGTGCCCTGCCCACCACATCCTCTCTGTTCCACAGACACAAACACACAAGGTTCTTCTCCCTTTGGGTTTGCAGATGCTACTCCTTTTTTTTTTTTAATGATGTTTTATTGATTATGCTATTACAATTGTCCCAATTTTCCCCCTGTGCCACTCTTTACCCAGCACCCCCACTCCCTCAGGCAATCCCCACACCATTATTCATGTCCATAGGTCATGCCTGTGAGGTCTTTGGCTTCTCAATTTCCTATACTGTACTTTACATCCCCATGGCTATTCTGTAACTACCTATATGTACTCGTTAATCTCTTCACCTCTTCACTCACTCCCCCACACCCCCTTCTATTCTGGCAACCATCAAAACATTCTCCATATCCATGATTCTGCTCTTCTTGTTTGTTTTTAAGATTCAATTGTTGATAGATGTGTATTTATTGCCATTTTATTGTTCATAGATTTGATCTTTTTCTTAAATAAGTCCCTTTAACATTTCATATTATAATGGTTTGGTGATTATGCACTCCTTTAGTTTTCACTCGTCTAGGAAGCTCTTTATCTGCCCTTTGATTCTAAATGATAGCTTTGCTGGGAGAGGCAACTTGACTATAGGTCCCTGTTTCTCATGACTTTGAATATTTCTTGCCAGTCCCTTCTAGCCTGCAAAATTTCTTTAGAGAAATCAGCTGACAGTTATGGGAGCTCCCCTGTAGGTAACTAAATTCTTTTCTCTTGCTGCTTTTAAGATTCTCTATCTTCAACCTTTGGCATTTTAATTATGATGTGTCTTGGAGTGGGCCTCTTTGCATCCATTATAATTGGAACTTTCTGTGCTTCATGGACTTGCATGTCTATTTCCTTCACCAAATTAGGGAAGTTTTATTTCATTATTTTCTCAAATAGATTTCCAATTTCTCATACTTTCGCTACTCCTTCTGGCACCCCTATGATGAGAATGCTGGAATGCTTGAAGTTGTCCAAGAGGCTGCTTATACTATCCCTGTTTTTTTAGATTCTTTTTTCTTCTTGTGGTTGTGCGTGGTTGTTTTTTGCTTCCTTGTGATCCAAATCATTGATTTGATTCTCAGCTTCATCCATCTACAGTTGTTTCCTGTCGCTGGGATTTTGTCCGGCAAAATCCGTGGGTGACCGTAACCCGATGCGTAAAAGAATCTCACACTGAGACACACTGGGAGAAAAGAATCCAGAGCCACGGGACTATTTCCTTTATCTCAGGAAAAAGGACCTGGGCGTAGCTCAGCCGGGCTTTTTATTAGAAGCTTTAGGACACATTTACATTGGATTGATTATTCATGGGTTTATGCAGAATAGGGGTCTTCAGTTGGGTCATGAGGTTATATGGGAAGGGAATAGATAAGGGGCGGGTTTACTCAGTAAGGTAAACATTTAGGATACAGAGCATTAGGTTGTAAATTCAGGTCCGGTGGCAGACAGGACCGGGGTAGTACATTAAACAGGAGACAAGTAAATTGAGGGTAAGCTAACTAGGGCTGTTAACTTTTAGGACCATAAAACATTGAGACAGAGAAGAATTTCATGGACTCATTAACTTAAGTCTCTTGACTCTGGGAGGGAGAGACTCAGCAAGTCAGAGAATTTCTTGAGATACATTTTTGCCAAATTCCTATTAGAGAATTCCTTTCCACTGACATGATTCACACTTGTCCACACGGGAATAATTTTTCCTTATGTGGAGCCGAGCTCTTTAAGTGTAAATTCCTGAGACTGCGTGTTTTCACGCGTGTGGAAAGAATTCCCACAGTTTCCCATAAATTGTTCTTCATTTCAATTAGTGCATTCTTCGTTTCTGACTGGATCTTTTTTATGCTGTTGAGGTCCTCACTAAGTTCTTGAGCATCCTTATCAACAGTGTTTTGAACTCTGCATCTGAGAGATTGCCTATCTCCCTTTTGTTTCGTACTTTTTCTGGAGTTTTGATCTATTCTTTCATTTGGGCCTTGTTTCTTTGTCTCCTCATTTTGGCAGCCTCCTGTGTTTGTTTCTATGTATTAGAAACAAGCTGCTATGACTCCCTGTCTTGGTAGTGTAGCCAATGTAGTAGGTGTCCTGTAAAGTCCAGTGGCACAGCCTCCCTATTACCCAAGCTGGGTACTCGAGGTGTGCCCTTTATGTGGGCTGAGTACACCCTCCTCTTGTAGTTGAGCCTTGTTTACTGTTGGCAGGTCTTTGGGAGGGATTTACCCAGGCCAGTCACCTGCAAGGACAGGCTGTGACCATTGACCACATACCTCAGCCCTCCATGGAGGGTCAGCTGTATAGGGGCAGGGTCGTGATACTTCAGTGTGGTCTGTAGCTGTTCACTGGGTGTACAGGCTATTGGGTTTCCCAAATGGTGCAGTCCATGGTCAGCCTGCACCTGTGTTCTGCCCAAGGCCACCCTGAATGAGCTATAAGCAATCTGAGATGGCTGCTACTTGTGCTGGCCTTGGAGATTCCCAGGCAAAGCCAAGCTGTGAATATAGGCTGACTGCTGATATTGCTGGGCCTGAGGCTACATAGCAAGAGGTATGGGGGGTAGCACCAGGGGGCTTTCTGAGGCTGGGTGTTGCTATTTGATAGGATTTAGGAAGTTATGAAGCATGAGTCAAGACCAGCCATCCACATCTTGTGTGGGCCCATCAGTTTGGCAGGGATGGAGTCTCAGAGGATCTCCAAGGCAGGGCAAACAGTGTTAGCCAGGTTGGAGGAGTGTCAGATATGGCACCTGCCTGCCAGTTCTGTGGGGTGGATCATTCAGAAAAGGGCCAATGGCCTCTGCCCACCTTTCTGTCTGGGAGAAAGCTGTTCCACAGCTCTTGCCTTTATGCCAGATACTTCAATTCCTCCCTGTATTTCTCTGGTGCCTTTCAAGCAGCTACCCCCTGTGCAGGAGCTCAGAGGGAGTGAGTCTGAGTAAGTCCATGTGTGGGTTCTTTATAGGGAACTGCTTGGGACTCCAGAAATTTCTTCAGTTGACTCAGTCTCTGCTGGTTTTTCAGGCAGAAGTTATGGGGACTTATGTTCCTGGCACTGTAACCCTGGGCTGGGAGCCTGGTGTGGAGCTGGGACCACTTACTCCCAAGATATCCCTCCTGAATTTTTATCCATGTATTTGACACCAGCCCATTCTGATTCTTGATCTCTCCTACTAGTCTAGGTGGATGTGGTTTCTTTAATTTCATAATTGTCGGACTTCCATTCAACTTGGTTTCTGACAGTTCTGAGTGGTAGCTGTCCTATAAAGTTTAGTTGTAATTTTGATGTGGTTGTGTGAGGAGCCAAGCTGTGTTTACCTATGCCACCATCTTGACCAAAAGTGGTTACACCCTATTTCCAGAACACATTATATTATTACAAAAGTAATAAGAACTAAAAACTCACCACTTCCTAATTATTTTATTGTTTTTATATTATTTCTGCTCTTGAAGTTATTTACATCTCATGTACCCACATGGCGAAGTATACAATAGCTACTCATGCCTCTCTTCCAATGCTGTGTTTTGTAATGCTGTGTTGGTAGCTAGAAAGGGGCTATGGTAGAAGCACATCCACCACAGAAATTGAAAGCACTACAAAACAGAGCTTTTTTGGTGAGAGAGGTGTGGTGTTAGGAAAGCCAGTTGTTAAATATTTATCAGTAATTCACTGACTATAATGAATCTTTTGTGCTTCCTTTTTATTATTTGACTCAGTATAGTTAATGCAGTCACTAAATATTTAAATATATAGCTAGTGTTAAATCCTCTTGATTTGATATCTCATTTTTCTTGTAAGAACTCCATCAGGTAGGTATAATCCCACTTTATAAGGAAGGAAATAGGTACAGAAATGTTAAAATAATTAGGCCAGTATGCAGCACAGCAAGGACTTAAAAATATGTTGGATTTCAAAGCTCATGCTTTCTATATTAAACAGTATGGAAATATTTTTAGGAAAAATTTCTTGGTGTTTGTGTATGGCTGGGGAAACAAGGTATCTCCCAGTGAAGTCAGGTATTCTATGAAATAAATGTTTAGATGAAAGAAAAGGCAGGGAGAATTGAGAGCGGGGATCTTATAGTCCTGGTGTGATGTCAAAGCAAAATTATCTATAACATCACCAATGTAGGTGAAATCTAATTAATTACCACATTGCCATGTTCACTTGCAATTTGTGAATGAAAAATCTTTATATTAATAACCAAGATTAGTAAGTCTGGATTACTAAAAAGGCCTTTTGTGGTGGTGTTTTTTGCCTACTATGTGAACTCTCTTGAAGGTAATAGTCCCTAGCAATAGTTCCATTTGTCCACATTCTGAGTGAATGTGAACAAAGACAATCTATGACCTGGAGAGGCACTGGGTCCATGTGTGATAGCCAAGGACAGCATTTGAAAGTGGATTAAGCTACTTGTTAATATCATTTTAATTTTCTCAACTCACTTGTAATATTTCCTTTAATGGCTTTGCTGCTTATAACTCTAATGGATAATTTTGGGAATTCTAGCTGTAACACAAATGACAAAGAGAAAATTTTTTAGTAAAATTTCTCTCATGCCTTGGGCCTTGGAGTATGACCTGGTTCTAATGAACTCTATCAATTGGAGATTAGAACAATGATTCTCAGATTTTGGTGTGCCTAAGGAATACCAGGGAGCTTGCTAAAATGTCAGTTTCCTGACCCACTTCGAGAAATTTCAATTTTGTTCATGTGGATTGGGCTCAGGTGTCTAAATTTTTAGCACATCCCTCAGAGGATCCTAATAATCTTGTCCAGGGACCAGACACTGAGAACATTCAACTTGAATGAAGCATGTTTGGTGATGTTTGGGGTGGTTTGGGAATTTGTTTCTGCTCCAGCTGGTCTACAAGACTCACAAAGAGAATGTAGCTCTGCCTATTGAGCAGCTAGGGCTGCCTTGAGGTCCAAAGCAGACTCTAAGGCCTAAGTAAAGGTGGGATCATAAGTTGGCCTAAGCCAGCAATTTTCAACCTTTTTCATCTCATGGCACACATAAACTAATAACTAAAATTCTGCACCAAAAATAAACATGGTCTGTCCAGAAAAAGTCCAGCCATTGTTAATATAACAAGAATGGTTTGTGCAATATCCATGTAAGCTGGAAGCCAAGGAAAGTGGACTGGAATGTGCATATGTGAACAATGATGACTTCACTGTACTAGTCAGTGGGAGCAGTAGATGCCATTGAGTGAGCATGTGTATGTGTGGCCGTTGCATTAAAAATGACTGATCGAGTAGAACAACAAATCTGCATCAAATTTTGTGTTAAGCCTGAACATTCCCCCACAGTAACTATTCGGAGGACTCAGAAGGCTTTGGGGGATGATGCAATGAATGCAGCGCAAATAAAACTGTGACACAAACGTTTCAAAGATGGTCAAGAATCTGTTGAAAGTGATCCATGTTCTGGAATATCTGCAACAAGCAGACCACCTGAGAACGTTGAACATGTATGGGCTGCAATCAACAAAGATTGGCAACTGACAGTGTGAGAACTAGAGGCTGATCTGAGGATTTCAAAAACTACTGTGTCCAAGATTTTGATGCAGGGTCTTAGCATGAAATGTGGCAAAATTCGTCCTGCGGCTTCTGCTACCAGAGCAGAAGGAACATGGGGCTGCAGTTGCTAATGATTTGATTCAAAACCCTGCTAATCAACCAGACTTCCTCAAGAAGGTCGTAACTTTGAAGTGGACTAAGGCATTATTGTTGTATATACAATGTTTTTTATATTTTGTATCTTCTTCAATAAATGTCTCTATTTTTCATATTACATGGTTGGATACTTTATGGAAATACGTTGGTATTTTTTGCCTATCTGACAAAAAATTGATAACTTTGATTTACAAAAAAATAATAGCAATTACCTTCCCTCCTTGCTCCAAAATGACTCTTAAAAAAATCAGGTGCTTATATTTGTATATAAGAATTTCTGGTACCAAGAATTAAGCAATCAGCCCTGACTGGTGTGGCTCAGGGTGTAGGGTTTCGCCAAGCAAATCAAAAGTTCTCAGGTATGATTCCTGGTCAGGACATGTGCCTGGCTTGTGAGCCAGGTCCCTGGATGGGGGCATGCAAGAAACAACTGATCCATGTTTCTCTCCCTCTTTTTCTGCTTCCCTTCCCCTCTCTCTAAAAGTAAGTAATAAAATCTTTAAATAAAGAATTAACCAGACACAACTTTATTATGAGACAACTCTATTTATGGTTCAAGACAGGGCATTCATACCAGATGGCTATTGTGTTGGCTGTTGTCATTTTTTTTATTTGACAATCTAAGAAAAAAGAGGTCAATGCCCCTGACTAAAGGTATTGCATGTTTTAAAAATTCCTGGGGGACAATGGTTGAAAACCACTGGTTTAAGCGCTAATAGACTTCTTGGAAAAATTTCAGCCAGCAGGGAGTACTTGAGCCATCCCTACTTGACTTGCATTTATACCTTAAAAGACTGAATAAGAAATTGACTAGTCAGTTATCTGGGAGAACAAACAATGTTGGAGTTACCTTTTTGGGGACTGACCTTTCCATCTATGATGGTTAATTTTTTTTGTGTCAAGTTGACTGGGTCTCAGGTTGCCCACCATTATTCTTGGGTTTACCATTATTTTTTGGTGTGTCAGAGTATTTCTGGAGGGATTAACATTTGAGTCAGTAGGCTGTGTAAAGCAGATTGCCCTCCCCAGTGTGGGTGGGCATCATCCAATTCCTTGAAGCCCAGAATAGACAATGGTTCAATAAAGGAGAATTCACTCTCTTTACCTAACTGTCTTCAAGCTGGGACATTGATCTTCTCCTGTCTTTGGACTAGCACTTGAACTGGAATTTATATCTTTGGTTCTCCTGCTTCTCAGGCCTTTAGACTCAGACTGGAAGTAAACCATAAACTCTAAACTCTCCTAGGTCTCCAGCTTGCCAACTTCAGATATTCGGACTTCTCAGCCTCCATAATTGTGTGAGCCAATTTCTTACAATTTCTCTCTCTTTCTGTCTCTCATTCTCTATTTCTCTGGAGAACCCCAATACAGATTTTGGTCCTGAGAGTGGTTCTAGAAGAACGGAATGTTAAGGATGAATTTTCTAAATTGTTCCTGGGATTCTGTAATTGCTCTCTAATCTGTTTAAAGATGCTAATGAGACTATTTCCAGTAGTAAAGAGATCACTGAAATTCCATGATGTGAATAGACAAGAGAAATCCATAAAATATCTGCATTGGATACACCTAATCAACCACTTATAAAAAGCAAGGATCTGAATGACTATGTATCTGATACTTCTGAACAATTTTGAAAAACTAACTAATATAATGAGATTGCTGGTTGCTTCTAATGTTGCCAGACAAAGTGATGAAAGAAAAGAATGAGCTCAGGGATTTGAATTCCCAGTTCAAGCACCACATAAATGACCTAGAAACTCCAACATGTGCCCTGAAGGAAACCCTTGTCTCCTGTAGCCTGGGTGCTGAGATTGCTAAAAATTAAACATAAAATCTTTTCCTGTAACTGGCTGAATTACAAAACAAGTTGAACACCCAGACTCATAGAGTGTCTTCTGTTAAAATGAGAGCATTGATTAAGAAAGTATGGAATCCTGTAAGCTGGAATAAGGAAGACCCTGGAAAAGCTGAGCAAGCTGAGCTCCTAAGTTCTGATGAATCTTCTTTGCCAGTGGAAGTGGCCTCCCCCAGTAGAACCAGCCTCCCCACCTCCAGTGGTAGCAACGCTTCCGCCTCCTACCCGACGAAGAGGGAATTAACTCTACTTGTCTGAGGAAAGTATGGCTTTCCCCTAAGGCTGTTGCCTCCTATGACGATGCTAATTATCTTCAGAACCAACCACTAACCACTCTCTTTGCTTTTAGACTTACAAGTAGACTCAAATTCCAGCAGGTCTATAAAGGGTGAGGTAGAAAGTGCAATCTATGAGGAGGTGTGCTATACTCTTAAAGCACTATTTAAGTTTTATAATTTATATGAGCAGAAATCCAGGCAACATGTGTAAGAATGGATATTAAGGGTGTAAGATCATGGTGGAAGGAACATAAAGTTGAATCAGACCAAAATTATCAATGTCTGGCATATTATAGGCTCTTGGGAAGGGAAGGCTTTGGCTGCAGTATCTGTTACACTGTCAGTCTGCAGAGTAAATCTGTGAATCTGGTTCAAAGAGCCCAAGTTCTCATTTTTCCTCACTGTTCACATCCTTCCTTGTCTCTCACAGCTTGTAAGTTTCCCTCCTTAAGCAGGAAGGGGGTTTGAAAAGTACAGTTAGGAGAAATTTGTTCTTTATTCAACAATGGGTGAGGATGAGCTACCTGATAAATTGTTGGATTTTTCCTTCTTTTCTTTAGAATCATTTTTCAATATTCACCTTTTCTTTTAGTTTCTAGCCACTTCTTCTTTAGCTATTTGTTATCCCCCAATTCCAGTAAACACACACACCCCATGACCTACAGATCAAGGCCAATGTCCTAATCCTTTACTCTAAAGTCCATTACCAAGGTGCTCCAAGCTAGTTTAATTTCCTTCTTTCATGGCCTCATATTTAAATTTATTCCTTGAATTTCATCAAAGCTTATAGTGGCTCTCTTCACCCACTTGTCCTTTATATGTTTTAAGGCCCTTTCCCAAGCTGTGACATGAGAACACAATCTTTCTTTTCAACACATCAGTTTTCCCAGCTGATCTCAGAGACTTAAGGACTTTTCCTGATCACAGACATGGAATTTCTTCAAGTATATGCATGTATTGGATGTGTGATTAAACACATTACTTATCATTCTTACAACTCTTACTGTTTGTTTTTCTTCAGCAAATGCTCATTCAGACAAAGCCTATTGAAATCTAACAATAGCACTATGGTAGATGTTGTGGATATAAAATGAATAAAGCACTTACTTCAGCCTAGGAGGAGCTCATAGTGTGCAAAGCAAAGGCAGCATGTAAACATGTATATTGCAATGTGATGTGAAGCAAAATGAACTTCCCTCAGGGGAGCTGGTAAAAGGTCTCATAGGAAGTGACATTTAAAAACAGATTTTATTTTATTTTATTTTTTGAGAGAGGAGAAGGGAGGGAGAAAGAGAGTGCAAGAAACATGGATGTGTGAGAGATTCATTGCAGGCACCCAAACCAGTACCTGGCCCACAACCAAGGCATGTACCCTGACTGTGAATGGAGCTGCTGGTTCAGAGACTGGCACTTCATCCACTGAGCCACACCAGCCAGGGAGAAGTTATATTTATATTAGTCCTGAAACCTAAATAGGAGTTTGCCAATCAGAGGATGGGGTGACTGTGGGTAAGGGCAGAATAGAGCATCTGAGTAAAAAGTATCAAGTGTGCAGAGGCTTTAAAAAAATTGAGGACAATACTGACAAGTTTGGGGATGTCTGATGGCTTCAAAGTGCTTCACATATGTGTGTTGGATTGAATGGCAGGGATCAAATTGAGAAGGTGTAGAGAGGATTGAATTCTATTTCATACGCAAGTAGAGAGAGAGGAAACTGTTTAAGAAGGGGAGTTTAACAATCAGGTTTTTCTGTTACACTTCTATTTACACCTAATTACCCAGACTCCGGGGTTTGGAGTCTGAAAGTGGGTGTGCTCTGCTTGCTTAATCAGAGGTGCTCAGGATAGCCTCTCAGCTGAGACACTGCTTTCCACCACCTCCCACCCCCAGGTCTAGAAACAGCATGTTTTCAGTATACCCAGGGCTACTCAGTCTGAGCCCAGTGCCTACCTGTGCTAATTTACTTACTGTTCATTACTACAACACTGTCCTCCAAATGATGTCTCTCTCTCCTGGGCCACGGTTGGACATAAACTTTGTTACTCAACCACACTTCTCTGTTTTCACACTGTCTTTTTTAAGTTCTGTTGACCTAGTCTTTAAGTGTATTGCCGATGTTTTGGTCCACACCACCCTACGTCTTAAAACACTCGGACACAAATGGTACCGGTAGCCACACCCACGCAAAAAAGTTGCGGATCCAGGAGGTTTGTCTGCAACAGCGAGCCGTACTGACGGTGGTAGCGCGCAAGCGCACTTCCCGGCTCTCAGCGGCGGGTTCCTCTTTCCAGCTTCCTGGTGGGTGGGTGCGTGAGCTTCGCTATCTACCTCTCGTCACGGCTTGTATTTTGCTTCGGTCGCTCGCCTCGCTGTCTCCCAGCTCCCGGGCCGGCTGCTGTGGGTCGCACGGCACCACCGGCGACAGACCCATGGCCGAGCGTGGGGAACTTGACTTGACCGGCGCCAAACAGAACACCGGAGTGTGGCTGGTCAAGGTAATTGTTGGCGCGGCTCTCGCTTGCGGTCCTCCTACTATAAGTAGTTTAAGTTTCTTGAGACCGCCCCATTTCGTGCACCTTTTAAAGTTCCTCATGGTCATCTTCACATATCTTGAGTTGTATGACTCGTTGTTATGCACTTTTGCAGACCAGGAAATGAGCTGAGGGAACGGCAACATCTTTCAGCCAGAGCCCGAACCCGTCTGGAATAGATTTTCATTCTCAACGACCTGGTTTTTCTGGGGCTCTTTAATGGCCTCGATTCGAGCGGTGCATTTTACTCTAGACCGACGAATTTCTGCATTTTCTCTTGGTGAAACTAAGTTATGAGCGTGTAAAGGACGTTGAGTGTCTGCTTCCTGTACATTTTTTCTCGGCCAGAAAGTAGAACTGATGTCTGCATACCCGTAAATGCTCTCTTGGGTTGGTGATCTTTAACGGAGTTCTCAGGACAGCTGAGAAAGCTCTGAGTTCACAGAGGAGGCCGTTGGATTGGAGTGTTCTTTAGAGCAGGACGGGTTTTCCTGAAACACTTCGTCAAAAAAAAAGGTTTTTGTTTTTTTTTTTTTTAAATACAGCAATTAGGCATTAATGGGCGCAGTATTTGTACTTTACTTTTTCATAATGGTGAGTGTTGTTTCTTATGAGAGTTTCAAAAGATATATATGTATGTTCAAAATGTGATTATGAATCTTTGAACCTCAAGCAAAATGGTTTGTTAAATTTTAAAAAACTTTTTATCACATGGCTGAGTTATCCAGTAAATCTGAGAGGTCCTTCCAGTTCACCTTTCTAAAATAGCTGTCTTATTCCCTAGCCTGTGTTGTACTATTCTTCAAAGCCCTTTCCACAGTCCTGAAGTGATTCTGTGTTCGTGTGTTCAGAGTTGGTTACTTCCCTCTCTCTAGCGCACACACATTGTCACATTACAGGAGCATAGTACCCTTGCCTGTCACACCCAGAATTGTATTTGGCACATGGTAATTGCTCAAGATAGGTGATGAGTGAATGAATGATGTCTTACTCTTCAACCCTAGTTTTAGTCTCTGGCACTCATTTGACTTATCACAGTTATGTCAGTGTGACTTAAAAAAGATAGAGTGAGCATTTCTCTCTCCATGCTCAATGCAGGAGAAACATTAAGGAGATCTCCTTTGTAGACTTAAAGAAAGAGCTTGAAAAAATGGTGGAACTTGAGATGATGCATTTATGTTTGGAGCACAGTAAATGTTTAACAGGATTTGGATGGGTGGACGGAGCATAGCATAGTATGCAGTGGAACAGAAATGCAAGACTGCAGTGCATATTTACATGATGTCTCCTGGAAAACAGAGATGATTATGCCTAGAGCAGGGGGTCTGTGTAAAAAAAGGTTGCGAACATGTACTCATATTGTGAAATGGGAATATCTTTAGTCCGTAGGAAGTGAGAAATGTTTTTGGAGGATTTTTAGCAAGGCAGAGATGCAGATGATTCAGAAAAAAATTAAGCTTATGGGGAAGATAAGCAGAGACAAAATTAGAAAACTATCACAGGATCATAGGTATGTGACAATGAAGTCTGAGGAAATAAGGAAACTTTTTCAATAAGTTGTCAGGATTCGGTGATTGACTAAATGAGAATGTGAAAGAATGTAATGAATCTAAAACGAAGAAATTAAAAAAATTGTGATCTCATATATAGCCATTTGAATACATTTTATCTCTTTAAAAAGAACTCTTGCCAGTGATTTGTTCTTGTTTTATAAAGGTAATTGTAATGTTTCATTATTTATTGTTTGCACTGTTGTTTCCTCATATCAACTTGGCATGCAGTATTTCTTTTTCTAATCTTATGTATCAAAGAAAAGAACAGGTTTGCAAATTTTTCCAGCATGTTTCAAAAAGACTTTCTTGCCAGTTCTTGTCCTCTGACAACTTTATCTCTGAAAGAAGACAAGAATTGCTAGCAAACACTTTTTCTTCTAAAATCATTCTTATTCCCCTTTATTTGACAACTTTTATTTCTGCTGTAGTTAAAGGAGTACCAGTAGGCAATGGTGTTTGATTTGCACACCTCTCAGATAGTTTCTACATGTTTCATTTGTGCTTGGGTTAATAGCCATTGTGATTTTCATGCCCATATCTTGAGCATACTTAGATGCTCATCTCTGAATTATAAGAATAAATTATGTGAATGATTCAAATTCTAATGGTAAATTCCATTTTCAGCTTCCTTTATGTGATATTAAAATATAACATTTGCTCAGAAAGTATCTTCATTCTTTTTTTTTTTTTCTTCATTCTTATTCAATCAGAATTTGTGGATAGAACCACATACCAATTTCAAGTCCTTTTTCTATACCAGCGATTTTCAACTGGTGTGGAGAATTTTTAAAACATGAAATACCTAACTATTTAGTCAGGGGCACTGACTTCTTTTCCCTTAGATTATCAAATAAAGAAATGACAACAGCCAACACAACAATAGCCATCTGGTGTGAAGGCCATCTTGAACCATAAATATATGGTTCAAGAGTGGCATCTTATTGGTCATGTAGCATAATAAAGTTGTGCCCGATTGGTTAATTCTTGGTACCAGAAATCCTCTTATACAAGTATAGGCACCTGATTTTTAATAAGGTCACTTTGGAGCAAAAAGGGTAGGTAATTACTATTATGATTTTCTTTGTAAATCAATCAAAATAATACTTTTTTTGTCAGATCAGCAGAAAATACAGCTTTTGGTGTGCCACAGAATTTTAGTAGTTAATGTGTGCCATGAGACAACAAAGGTTGAAATTCACTGCTCTATACATTAATATTTCTCATTATAATAATAGCTTGAGTTCTGATCTTTCAGGATCATTTGTTGCAAAAATTGGTGAGTTTCTTCATAGAGTATCAAAGTTTATGGGCTAACTTGTACATATTTTATTAATCCCATCACTAGACACATGTAGAACAGGATAAATACAGTTAAAAGCTGTACATATAAGGTCTCTTGAGAGTTTTGAGTAGAGGAAAAATTGTTTGGCTGGAACAGGGAAGAATTCATGGGGAGGGTAACAGTTAAGAAGAACCTGTGGAGTTGACTAGTTTGAAAAAACTTCCCAGGAGGGCTAAAGTTATTCAGGAAAAGGCAAATATAGTAGAAGATTGTGCACCAGAATATCCAGTACCTGTACTGTTCTGGCTTAATAAAATGCCATTTCTGGTGTTTTGAATATCTTAAATATACAAGAGAATAGTGATCCAAACAAGTTTTTTTTTTTTTTTTTTTTAAGATTTTATTTATTTATTTTTAGAGAGAGGAGAAGGGAGGGAGAAAGAGCAATGTATGGTTGCCTCTCACATGACCCTCACTGGGGACCTGGCCTGTAACCCAGGCATGTGCCCTGACTGGGAATTGAACCGGGACCCTCTGGTTCCCAGCCTGCGCTCAGTCCACTGAGCTACACCAGCCGGGCTCCAAACAAGTTTTGATAGATAATAGCTATGATTAGATTTAACTATATAATAAATGTCACATGCCAAAACATAAGCAGTCACAATTTTCATCTTGTCTGGAAGCTAGTTTCTTGTGGTTTTTGCATTACCCTGTTCCTGTTGCTCAGTCTGTGAAACTTAGGTTACCAGTGGTACACCACTACTACACACCCTGTACCAAATCATGATTTAAATTTTTGGATGATGTTTTAAAATGTTTTTGGCATAGTCTGTTGTTTGGCTTCCAATAGTATATAGACTTCTAGAAAAATCGTCTTCTCTAGTTATGATTAGCTGGAGGGTAAAGTACATGGTGGAGAACAGGGGGAGATAAAGCTGGCAAGGTTATTAGTAGTGGTGGGGTTTATGTAAGTAATGAATATCATACAGGCACCTGAGTTGTAAGAAATGTTTTCTTTTTGCGGGGGGGCGGGGTGTGTGTGTGGAGACTGGACACGTGGAGGTATTGACAAGAATTGCAAAAGGTCTAACCAGCAGCTTTTTAGTCGGCAAAAGATGTGTTTCTAGCCCAACTAACCTTCTTATAAACATTTTGACTAATGTTTGTTAGAGGAGAGGATCAGGACATGAGGAATGGATATCATTCCCTCTGAATATCATGTCCTTTTTCAACAACTCAGATGCCACCAAGCTCAGTTTTTGTTATTTCACAGACCGGCCAGCAGTTGGATGCTGGCTGCCCAGCAGGAAGTTCTGTGTCTGGGAGAGGTGACACTGAGGTGGGTGACACCCAAAGCCTTGCAGAAGAAAAAGGAACTTCAGTTTCTTATGCGCTAAGTATTTCACAGAGCAAACCTGTGAAGTAGGTACTAATTATCTGTATTTTTCAGGTGGTAAAATTGAGACTTAGGGAGGTTAATTATCTTGCCTAAACCTGGAACACAATTCAGATTTAGGTATATTTGGGTACAACGCTTATACCAGGAACAGAAAATGTCTTTTTTTCCTCTGGAGTCTCTTTAATGAGTTATCATCTTGGAGAACAGAGGTGAGGCAGGAAATTCATTTCTGTGAGCTTGGGTCTCATCAGCTCCATCTGTTGACTTTGAAGAAAACATGGGCCCTGGCTGTTGTGGCTCAGTTGATTCAGTGCTGGCCTGCGACCTGGTTCGATTCCCAGTCCTGGCACATGTCTGGGTTGTGTGCCAGGTCCCCAGTGGGGGGCATGTGAGAGGCAACCGCACATTGATGTTTCTCTCCTTTCCCCTCTCTAAAAATAAGTAAATAAAACCTTAAAAAAAAATAAAAGAAAACATGGAGTTGCCTGTTACAGATTGGGTTCCCTGGGAAGCTGAATCTGAGAGAGAGATTAGCATGCAGAGGTTCATTAGGGAGTGCTTTTGGGATCACCACCTGTAGAAGGAAAAGTACTTAAGCAGGACTAGGCAGAGGATGTGATGCAGTCTCAAGGAAAGCTGAGGATGATTCCACAAGCAGCCCTCCAGCTCTCCTGATTTGGGACAAGCTATATACACCAAGTGCATGATCTTGGCCAAAGTACCTCTCATCGGTGAAGGCAATTCCAGAGAGGGCTAAAGGCCATCTGGCCACACTCCCAGCAGCTGGGGGAATAGGCCTTCAGCCCCAAATGGGGAAAATGGGTGTCACTTCACAGTCTCCACTACAGTGTCCTTAATTTGCTTGTACTTTTGGAGAAACAGGGCTTTGGCGACTAGTAGTTGGGGAACTAGAAATCTGATGCAGGAAAGTTGGCAAAGAAACTTAGGGGAGTAATGTCTGTATATGTCACCTTAGCACCTTGACTTCAAAGGCAGGTTTGACCTTACTGGTTTCCCCAGCTTGAGTGAGCAGTGATTGCCAGTCATCGTGATAGGCTTTCAGTATGTTCTGAACCAAAACAGACGTGGCCCATGCTCTGTAAACTAGGATTAATAGTCTGCTACAGGAGACAGACAGACATCAAATAATGTTCCTAATGAAAACAGTTAAAAACATATAAGGATACTGAAGCAAGGAATATTGTTCTGTGAGTGTGATTAACAAAGGAACTTAAGGGGTCAAAAGAAGTTTCCCTGAGGAATTAATGCTTATATGAGTTATTTTCTGTCACTTTCTCTGGTCTTGGGAAATCTGAGAAAACATCCCCTATTGTATATCTCTATCTAATTTTCTTTAAAGAGTGTAAAGACAATGGAAACAACACAGATATCTCACAAGTGACATGTTGGCAAGAATGTTTTGGGGAAATTTACTAAGAGAGTAGAGTTCAGGTATTCTCATCATGAAAAAAAGGTAATTAGGTGAGGAGATGATGTGTTGATTACCTTAAGGGTAGTATTTATTTAACTATGTACATTATGTTAAATCATCATGTTGTGCACCTTAAATATGCACAATTATATTAAAAATAAAAATGTTTTTGCCCTGGCTGGTGTCGCTCAGCGGATTGAGCGCGGGCCTGCAAACCAAAGGGTCGCCTGTTCAATTCCTAGTCAGGGCACATGCCTGGGTTGCAGGCCAGGCCCCCAGTAGGGGGCATGTGAGAGGCAACCACACATTGATGTTTCTCTCCTTCTCTCCATCTCTCCCCCTCTCTAAAAGTAAATAAATAACATCTTTTAAAAAAAAGGTTTTTATTTAAAATATCAGCTGTCTAAAGAAAAAAGTATTTTGGAACCTTGGAATAATATACTATTATTATTTTTTCCTTTTCTCTTTTCATACTTAATGGACTAGAATTCTGGAAAGCCCATTTCCATAAGCTCTTGGTGTAAAGTTATATATGATTGGCTATAATACATCCTCATTTTATTCTACTTTTCATTGCAAAGGTATAGGATTTTGGCAACTTTTGAATTAAGTAAGCCGTTGGGTTTACCTGGGAACCTACAATTTCATTATAATCATGATGACAATGTAGTATGAGTACCAAACATTTTTTTTTAAAGGTTTTATTTATTTTTAGAGAAAAGGGAAGGGAGGGAAAAGGGGGGAAGTGAAACATCAGTGTGTGGTTGCCTCTTGCGCACCCCCTACTGGGGACCTGGCCTGCAACCCAGGCACATGCCCTGACTAGGAATTGAACTGGCAATGCTTTGGTTTGCAGGCCCATGCTCAGTCCACTGAGCTGCACCAGCCAGGGCCTCAAACTTGTTTTTATTAATTTCTGGAGCATAATCTTTTTTTTTTTAAAGTTGGCAGTTGCTTGTATTAGGTACAATTTATTGTACTGAATTCGATTTCTAATTCGTCTCAGTGTATGATACAGAGTTACTTCACTTAGAACTATTTTCTTGTTTGAGGGTCTAAATTGTAGTCTCCAGCAGTTTGATCACACTATCTTCTGAGCTGGTTAATGTATTGAAGAAGTACGGTGTCATTCAAGGCTTCCAAGGCTCTGAAACATTCTTGTATTCCCTTTATCTTAACAGCATTTCAAGGAACGAGCAACGAGAAGTCAGTGGAAGTTTACAAAGTGTACCACTCCACTGCTGGTGTTTGCCTCCCCCCCCTTTATTTTAAGGTAGATCTCTGAAATAAGTTTCCCTCTTAGGAGTTTATTAAAATTAAATTCTGTATCCTAGGTACATGTATCCCAATAATACCATCATTGTCATTATGTTAATATTAGCTAATGTTTCTTCAACAATATCCAGTTATTTAAATAACAACTGTGCTTCTACTATGTACCAGGCTATTCTACTCTTACACATGCTAAGGATACAGCAGTAAACAAGACAGACAAAATATCTGCTTCATGCAGATTACATTCTAATAGACAAAAGACAAGTACATACACGAGGCCTATCTAGAAAGTACCCAGCCATGCACTATGAAAAATAGAGACATTTATTGAAGAAGATAAAAGAAACATACATAGGACGATGACGTCTCAGTCCCCTTCAAAGTAGGCACCTTGGGACCTCACACAGTCACACAGTTCTCCCAGTCACCATCAGTTGCCCCTATGTATTTTCCTGAATCTCATCAGTGGTCTGAAATCTCTTCCCTTTCAAAGGTGATCGTAGTTTTGGGAGAAGCCAGGAGTTGCAGGGTGCCAAATTTGGGCTGTAGTGGAACTGAGTCACCTGAGTGATTTGATGTTTCACCAAAAAAACTACCCAAGACATGATACATGAGCAGGTGCATTGTCGTGATGAAGCTGCCAATCACGAGTTACCCATGGCTACTGCCTTCTGAATCATCTGAATAGTTTCCACAGAGGAATGTTCAAGCTCAATGCAAAATTTGATGCAGATTTGTTGCTGTACTGGCTCAAGCCATCTATAATGTGACAGTCACACAGTACACATGCTCACTCAATGGCATCTACTGTCCCCACTAACTAGTACAGTGAAGTCGTCATTGTTCACACATGTGCATTCGAGTCCCTCTCCTTTGCTGCCAGGTTACATTGATGTCTTGCAAACTATTCTCAATATATTAACAGTGGCTGGAATTTTTCTGGGAAGACCTCATAAAGCACATGATTAGTGCTGTGAAGAAAAATAAATCAGAATAAAATGTTTAAAAGTATGCTTTTTAAAATAAGGTGGGGAAGGGTCTTATTCTTAAGATGGTTCTAAAGTATTGAGAAATTATGTGGCGTGCCCTGCAGATAACCTGGGGGGAGGGTATTCCAGACAGAATCAAAGGTCCTCAGCTTTGGTGCTGGGAATGGTCACAGACCTGTATGGTTAGGATCAAGTAAGTGAGAGAGTAGTAGAAGGTGAGGCCATGGCATGGCAGGGGCTGAGTCATCTAAGACATTACAGGATTTACTCTTGGTGACCTGGGAAGTCAGTAGCTGTAGAGAGGCAGCATGGCATGGTGATTATGGAGCTAGACTGCTTAGGTTAGAATCCTCTCTTCACCAGTAGTAATTGTGAGACCTTGGGTAAATAATAACTTTTTGGTGCCTCACTGATTTCATCTGCAAATGAGATGATAATAGAGTTGTTATGAGGATTAAGTGAAGTAATATTTGTGAAGTGCTTAGAAAAGTACCTGGCACATAGTTAGCACTATGTAGATGTTAAATAAATTGAAAGGCTTTGAGCAGAACACTTTACCTGATTTATGTTTTAGGGTGGTCACTGGCTGCTGTATTGAGAATAAACTAGACATGGACAAAAGTAGAAGCAAGGAAGTTAGGAGGCTATAGCAATTATTATACAAGAGGTGATGGTAGCTTGGATTAGGATGGTAACTCTGGAATTGGTGAGAAGGGACTGGAGTCCAGATATAATTTGAAGGTGTTGCTGATAGGATGTGTAAGTTGACTGGATGTGGAATGTGAGTGGGAAATGAGCTATTTTGGGTAACTCCAGGGTTTCAGACTGAGTGCCTGGAAGAATGGAGTTGACTTTTACTGAGATATAGAAAATTGTAGGAGGAGCAGGTATGAGGAAGAAATAGGAGTTCTAGTGAGGAGATTTTAAGTTTTAAATGTCAAATGAATATTCAGATGGAGAGTTTCAGTAGGCAGCTAGATGTATAAGTTGGGACTTAGGAAGAGAGCCTTCACTGTCTTATGGAGTCTCATCTTGTCTCATGGTATTTAAAGCCATGAGACAAGATGAGACTCCATAAAATTGAGCGTGGCTAGAGAAGAGGAGAGGCCTGAGGACTGAAACCAGCGCCCTCTGAAGTTAAGAGGTTGTTAGGAGGATGAGAATCTAGATGTGTGGAGACCAACCAGGAGAGTCCAGAGAAGTAGGAGAAAAGTCAGGAGAGATTGTGTGACTTGAAGCCAGGTGAAGAAAGTGTTTGAAGAAGGAGGAAACAGTTCTCAGATGCTAGTGATAGGTGTGTAAGGTGAGGATTAAACATTGACTTGGGAATATGGAGATCTTTGGTAACTGTGGCCATTAGTTTCCGTGGAGTGGTAGAGAGGAAAGCCTGTGTAGAATATAGCAAAATGGGAGAGGAGTAACTCAGGTCAACCAGCAGAGACAACTCTTCGAAAGAGCTTTGCTGTAAAGAGAGGCAGAGAAATGGGTCAGTGGGCAGAAAGAGTACCCATTTTACTAGCTGTGTAATCTTGAGCAAATTTGCTAACTTCCTTGTGCCTCAGTTTCCTCATCTGAAAAATGGCACTAAAAATAATTGTATTGTGTAAGGATTAAATGGTTAGTATGTTTAAAACATTTAGAAGAGTACTTTTCACTTAATGTTTATCTATTGCTGTAGTTATACAGACTTAGTAGCTTAAAACAACACACATTTATTATTGTGGTGTTTTTGTAGATTAGGAGTCCTAGCATAGCTTCATTGGGTCTTCTGCTTTGTATTCTTTCATAGGCTGCAATCAAAGTGTCAGCCAGGGCTGCATTCTCATCTGAAGTTGTGACTGGGGAAGGATTGTTTCCAAGCTTCTGTGGTTGGCAGAATTCAGTTCCTCTGGGTTTGTTGGACTGATGGCCTAAATTCCTAGCTATCTGTTGGCTAGAACCTACCCTGAGTTTCTTGCCTCATGGACCTCTATATCCTGGCAGCTTACTTCATCAAAGCATGCAAACTTAGAAAAAAATAAGAAGTGCCCTGGCTGGTGTAGCTCAGTGGATTTAACCCAGGCCTGGGAACCGGCAAACCAAAGGGTCGCTGGTTCGATTCCCAGTCAGGGCACATGCCTAGGTTGCAGGCCAGGTCCCCAGTAGGGGACATGTGAGAAGCAACCATACATCAATATTTCTTTCCCTCTCTCTCCCTCCCTCTCTCTCCAAAAATAAATAAATAAAATCTTAAAAAAAAAAGCAATGAGTAGCAAAACTGAAGTCACCTAATCACAGGAGCAACATCCCACTGCCTTTTGTCATATTGTATTAAATAGAAAGAAGCAAGTCACAGGTCACTTCTCACTCAAGGAGAGGAGATTACACAATGATGTGACTATCAGGAGGTGGTGGACATTGGGTGACATCTTAGATTCTTCCTGCTATATTTAGTAAACACCCGGAGTGTTAGCTGTCGTCGTCGTCATCATCATCATCATTTTTCTGATGGGGGAATGAGTAAGTAAAGAAGAGGATGGAGGAGAGAAAGGGTAGAATTGAAAGATGTTTAGACTACAGGGAAAGAAATTCATGTACCAGTGGAGGGATTGGCCATAGTTTGTCTATTGTTTTAAGAGGGGAAAGCAGAGTAAATGTGATATTAGAGCTTCTCTTTTGGTTGCTGTCTTTCCTCAGTGGAACAGGAAAATCAGGTTATCAGCGCAGAGGTAGGAGGAAGGAAGAGGTTTTATAGGTTTGAGGAGTGAAAAGAACATGTGAATCACCAGAGTAGGAGAGTGAATTGATTAGGGAGGTGGAGTTAAATTGTCAGACATCTTAAAGCAGGGGTGTCAGACTCATTTTCACCGGGGGCCACATCAGCC